>CABFWO010000692.1:202269-223273 GCA_902155825.1 Timema genevievae | reverse complement strand
TTTTTTTTTTAAACTTAATACTCATAAAATACTAATTTAATTAATTTATTTTTTTTAAATCGGGGATTAAATCAGTCAAGAAATCAGTTTAATTTTGAGGACTGCCCTTGAACTCGAGGGACTAATGGTCAACCTAGTTCACACCCCAACTTAAATGTGGGAAAGGAAGCCCTAATGAGGTAGAGATATAATGACCTTGGCCCATAAAATACCAAAGTGTGCGTATTTTTTTGACGGTGTAGAGGCGACTATCCTTGCACAACAAGAAAGAGGGTTTGGTGACAATACAATAGTCACACTAACCCTTGTGTAATGAGGGTATTATACACACCCCTGTTCATAGACTGGATCAAATACACTGATACGTCTATTTACTGTGCTGCTGCGTAGCTTTCTTTGAGTGAACAAGAGGACACTTTCTATCGATGGAGAGAACTTTATACACCCCGTCATATCCTACGTATAGGCCTACATATATACATATTCAACACGTCTCAATACCCATTCGGGCTGTACACATATAGGCCTATATTATTATTATTATTATTATTTTTATTATTATTATTATTATTATTAGCACCGCGTCTTACTACCCATTCGGGATATACGCACTTACGCTAATGTGTAATGGTAGGGTGATTGTGAGATGAAATGGAGGACCTACAGTTTAACGTGGGATCCGAACCATGGTGGAGGCCTGGCATTCCTCACATTCACAAGTTGTAATTAATACACGTCTTGTCAGAGGTGAAGGAAGGGTTTGACAATCAGATAAATCTGTGCTGGGATCGAGGATTGAACCCCGGACGCTCAGCACAGAAGTCTGACACCTTACCCCCTAGACCACCAGGTCACATATAGGCCTATATTAACTATGCTAATGGGGTAAGAACGAAAAAGGTAGAATTTTTAAGAAAGCTAACCTCATTTCCGTAGAAGAAGAAAAAAGAAACCATTAAGAAAACAAAAACACCTCAATATACCCCAAGCTGGATTCGAGCCCCAACCTCCCTGTAACCAGCTAACCAGTCTAAATTAGCCTGCCACTTAGACCAAATGCCCATCTGTGTGAGTAACAAGGGGTGGGGTAGGAGTTCACGTCTTGGTCACGGTGATTTGGTTAATTGGTTAGTCGGATATACTCGGCGTTCTACTGTAGTGCTATTAGTAGAGCAGAGATAGTGAGCCGGCAGTAGCGGAGTGTTGTTTAAGTTTTATGGGGGAGAGGAGAACCCCTTTCCCCCGCCACCCTTCAGGCCGCACACCTCCAGTTATCCCCGCGCACCGGGAAGTGGCGGCGTCGGTTTAGCGTCTATCTGGTGGCGTCTTATACCCAGGGCTCTCCTTCTTTGCACCGAGTGCGGTGGATATTGATCCGGTCATCTTGCGGGCCTGCGTCGACCAATCAGCAAACAGCATCTCTTTCTTTCCCATCCACCCCGTTCCCACCACCTTCTACTGTATCTCCTTGGCGTATCGAAACTTGTGCTTCAGCTTCCACCTTGTCTGGAAACTTCTCAATCTCAGGGGGGTTTTGAAGGGGTGTTTGTACTCTCGAAATAGAAAATGAACTAAGCGCCAATCAATTGACGGTAAAATATGTGTTATTGTTTTTTAGAAATGTTTTTTTTATTACTGTTAGGATCTGGGTTCTCCTAATTTAAGCGGACAACAATTCTTGTGAGATAAGGTAACCTATATATTTTTTCATGTTTATTATATATTTTACCCGCCTCGGTGGCGTAGTTGGCTAACGCGCCAGTCATGTTGAGCTAGACCACCGAGGACGGGGAGATCGAGGCTCGAATCTTGGTCGGGTGAACTGGGGTGGTTTTTCCTAAATGGTCTTCCACTCTCCCTCCACGCAAATGCGGGTTCACTTCCTCTAAATTCAACTCTCCCAATTCCTAATTATTAATGTAATTAGTACTTAAGCGTATAACCCGAAAGGTAGTAAGACGCGGTGATAAATAAATAAATACTATATATTTATCTTCTTAAGTCAACAAACCAAAGTTTGGCTTAATGTGATCGCTATTCATAGGGAGCTGGGCATGCATTCATCTTATAGGCTGATTAGTGATGCCTGCACCATCTGGTAGAAATATCATGTACTAGAGAAGTTAAGGAAGCATGATGGTTCTCCGTTGCCTTCCACACTGAATTTATACGAGCGAGCACGAAAGTACCTACCAATTTTGCAGGACAAAGGTATTTTTCACATACCTTCCAGGGTTTTTTTACATGCCACAATCGGCATGGTACTGACGTGCTTTACTTCCCCTCCGAAGAAAGTTGTGCTACGGATTTTTATCGATCATAGAAAAATCCGTTGACCCCGATTGGGTTTGAATCCAGAAACATCGGGTCGTGAGACAAGCACCAAGGTCAGTTTTTTTAATGATAAAACTTAATATGTAGGCCTAAGTACTTTTTAATCCTATGAGGATATCTTGCTATTTGAATATATCATGATGATATTAGAATTAGATGAGAAACCTTTTTAAATGAAGAGAAAAAGTTTTCATTAAATTTCGGGACACCCTTGACAGATAATCAACAACTGTTGATACCACCGCGTGAAGAAAATTAAATTCTTTGTTTCTACTGGAGAAATATTTTATTTATTTTGGCAAACAATGTTTTTGCTATAAAAACTGAAAAAAAAACCTACCTTTAACTCGAGTTCCCTAAACTCCCACCTAATTGGTAGTATTTTCTGATAAATAATCCTAGTCCTTCTTCAAGACAGGACCACCAAGGATGTCAAAGACTGAAAAGACGTGATCAGCCACTCATTCCTGTGAGTGATGACTACTGTTCTAAATGGCTTCATTACTTTGCAACATAGAAGAACAAAGCGGTTGCGCCAGCCATTAAAAGAATCAGAGAAGAGACAGGAGATTAGAAGAATGAAGGAGGTCGTCATCATCGGGCAGTAGTATCACGCGAGAAGAGATGGAAAGGGAAGCCACGAGGTCTCTTTCTCGCGGTCATTCTGTAAAGGTCGAGAAGGTCATAATCAGGCACCATCTCTAATTACGTCGGTGCTCTTTTGTTAGGTCAATCAATCGTGGATCACCCGCCTGCGTTGAGAGGAGAATACTGAAATGGTTTCTTAGTTCTTCATTAGACTAAATACTTAGATTATGATAACACGGTTAAAGAGGGGGCCGCCTTATAAAGATGATCGTCTTTTGGACGACTCGAGGTCCTGTTGTATTTAGTTGTTTTGCATTTTTGTAAGAAAATACACGAAACAATTTACTAAGCGATTTAAAGAAGAAAAAAAATGTTGGTGAAGAATGCGTCTTTTTATTGTTATGAGATGCGTGTTTTTAAAGCTGTGCTAGGCCTACGCAGGATTTCATTTCGGGGGGAAGGGGGGGTGATAGAAATTCAAATCAACACGTTTTTTAATATTACTCAGTAAAATCTATATCGGCACACACCTCAAACAATGGCTCTTTAAAACTATCAAAATAAAACTGACAACAATAGCCAGAGAAACAAACATGGCACAAACATGTGAACTTTACAGTCGACAGAAGAACTATCCGACGAGGTTTCCCCGCCATTTCGTCTAATATATCAAGGTTTATGTATATCATTTTATGCGCCACTATAGCGTTAAACCAAACACACTAGCGCTCCAAGCGAATGGGCACGAAACTACTTCAATCAATCTATTTAACTATCGATCAAGCACTATCTATCAATACAAAATAATCCGCCATATTTATAATCACTTTTCAATGTCGATATTACGATATTACATTATTGTGCACGGACAGGAATATTGTGTGAAACGTATGTGTTTTCAATTTCTTTTATTTGTTGGAAGAAAATGCTTTGGATTATTACTAGGTTTCGGGTGAGGGGAGTATATCTCCCTCATCACTCCCCCTCCCGATGCGTATGCCCCTCCCTGGTACTACGGATATTTTATTGCTCCAGATAAATCTGTCGACCTCAGCTGGGTTTGAGCTTACGAACATCAGGCCCTGAGGTGAGCGTTTTACCGCCAAGACC
Source organism: Timema genevievae (assembly GCA_902155825.1). Classification (NCBI taxonomy): domain Eukaryota; kingdom Metazoa; phylum Arthropoda; class Insecta; order Phasmatodea; family Timematidae; genus Timema; species Timema genevievae. The sequence continues at coordinate 219,241 of CABFWO010000692.1, read as the reverse complement.
ATCGAGGACGAAGCAATAACGTTAACCATGACTTATTACAAACGAGATTTATTTCCCGTTTTTAGCGGCCTCTAGTTTCTGTCGTAAGTAAATGCCGGCCAAAAGCTAAACAAACCTTATTCATTAATTGAGAAAACAAGACAGCCATGCACAACGTGCACCGTTATAATAATTAGCAAGCTACATTTGTCTACGTAATATAATGTGTTTTTATTGTTTCAAATATCACTTAAGGGCTATAAAAAATTACGGAACAGGAAACATTCATTACAAAATGTCTATGATTAGTGTTTGTATTACTTTTTGCACAACATAATCCATTAGTGGATTATAATGGTCTTTAAATTGCTTGATGGTGGGTTTCACAAATATGTTTAAGAGTTTAAAATACAAGTAAATAAAAATGTAATTAATTTTAGGATCTCCTGCTTCAGTGACCGCATGGTCTAACGCGCTACTCACACAGTAGTCTAAGACTGCTGGTAAGGGAGATCAAGGTTCGAATCTTGGTCGGGTGTACTAAGGGTGGTTTCTCCAAAATTGTTTTCCACTCACTCTCCACGCAAACGTGGGTACACTTCCTTTAAATTCAACTATCCTCATTCCTAACTCATTAGCATGATTAGTACAAATACGTATAGCCTGAACAGGTAGTAAGAGGCAGTGCTAAAAAAAAGGTCGGGTCCTCCCCAACCGCCTCGGTTTTAAACATGATTTAAGAGTTATTACATGTTTTTAATAGCACCACTCCTCTTCCGTTGACGAATAATAACACTCACTCTACTATTTGCACCTGGACAGCATTGACTTGTCTTTCAAAACTACCTTTATTTTCTTTTTTCTATTCTAGATAGACATATTATGCTTCCACAGAATCTTTTTAATCTAAAACCCGCCTCGGTGGCGTAGTTAGCTAACGCGCCAGTCGTGTTGAGCTCGACTACCGAGGACGGGGAGATCGAGGTTCGAATTTCGGTCGGGTGAACTTAGGGTGGTTTTCCCTAAATGGTTTTCCACTCTCCCTCCACGCAAATGCGGGTTCACTTCCTCTAAATTCAACCTTCCCAATTCCTAACCCATTAGTGTAATTAGTACTGAAGCGTATAGCCCGAACGGGTAGTAAGACGCGGTGCTAAGTATTATTATTATTATTATTATTATTTTAATCTATTACCTGGCGGGAAGATTCCTTTTGGCTATTTTCGTGAACAAACCAAATAGTCTGAGTTGTAGACAATGATTAAAAAAACTCTTAGAAAACTACTTCAATATCGGAAACATAGTTATGTAACGAAACTATTTTTAGAATTATTTAAGAATGTATTGTTTTGGTTTAAATGTTTGAAACTCACCGAATAAAACCATTTACATAAACATGGGGAATCTTATCTTGACTTGTCGTGACGTCACAGGTAGGCAATGTCCTGCTTTAGCCTTAACCCAACCCTGTCACCTGCGATCGAACCAAGGACTTCTAACCTTTAGTTAACATTACTTACCACCCATTTACAGGATTTAATTGAAGGAATATATATTTTAAAATGATAATAATAACTATCAAAAACCTATTTATAATTAATTAGGCTAATAATTTACTGTGGAATAATCTCAAATGTTATTTATGTTCCCTAGAGAAGGAACCTGGCTGACTCAGTAGGTATAGCATCAGTACTTTAAGTTAATAGTACAGGGTTTGAATCCCCTGTTCAAATGAGTAAACTCTATTATTTCAGTCTATCATAAACTGTCAATGTGATCTATAATACAAGTATGTATATGTTAGTACACACCTTCACTGCTCCTCACACGTGTTCGATGACGTCACATATGTTCACGTTCATGTTCACACACACACATACACATCATTCATCCAGCCATTCATTCAAACACATTCTCACATGGTCTGAGAAGTGGGTGAAACCAGCAGAACGGTGAGTCTATATTGTATGCAAATAATTGCTGGGCTCAGGAGCAGAGCGACATATGTGCTCTCTACAGTTGAGACTGGTTAGTCTTGATGGCTGAGTGGTAAGGGGTGAGTCATGGTGGTTGAGTGGTAAGGGGTGGGATCATGGTGGTTGAGTGGTAAGGGGTAGGATCTTGGTAGTTGAGTGGTAAGGGGTAGGATCGTAGTAATTATTATTATTATTATTATTATTAGCACCGCGTCTTACTACCCGTTCGGGCTATACGCACATACGCTAATGTGCAATGGTAGGGTGATTGTGAGATGAAATGGAGGACTTACAGTTTAACGTGGGATCCGAACCACGGTGGAGGCCTGATATTCCACACATTCACAAGTTGTGATTAATATACGTCTTGTCAGAGGTTAAGGAAGGGTTTGGCAATCAGATAAATCTGTGCCGGGACCGAGGATTGAACCCCGGACTCTCAGCACAGAAGTCTGACACCTTACCCCTAGACCACTAGGTCACCATAAAGTTAAGCAGGCCTATTATTTTGTTCTTTTACCCACCCATTAAATTTTTATGATGCCAAAATTAGCTGCTAAGACTTAAATAAAGTTTAACAAAGGAGCTATCAAGAACTTAATTTTACGGCTTGGGATTAAAAGGATAGGTAAAATGGACCCACATTAGCTTGCTAAGAGGATGAAAGACCCAAGTCTATTAAATATTGAGAGTCGCAGTTCTAAGTGAAGTTAATTTGAAGTCGTGTGCTGCAAAGAAATTTGGTTTAGAGCAGGCATCCATTGGTATTATCGGTCAACCGTGGTCACGCGAACAAAGGCGTCAGGCTCGTCTTGTCAGGGTTAGATCTCTGGGCGGGAGTACTGATATGGATTTTTATTATCCACGTAAATGTGGGGTATGCTTCATCTAATTCTAAATTCCTCATCCCTACTCTACTAGTGTAATTGAATGAATATAGCCCGAATGGGGAGTAGATCTGTGACCATGGAGACAAACATTTCTTAAAAAAAAAATATTAACTCTCTTAAGGTGGGATGGAAGGGGTCGCGAGGAAAAGTATGTGTTTTGCAGTTTTTATGGAAAAAAATTTTTTGGCCAAATTAAATCAAATATTGTTCCATTATAAACATGTAGTTTAATTTTCTTTACATGCTGATATCAACAGTTGTTGAATATCTATCATGAGCATAGAGGTATTAGATGATAAACTTTTAAATTAAGAGAAAAAAGTTTTCATTAGATTCCAGGACACCCTTGACAGATAATCAGCAACTGTTGATATCACCATGTGAAGAAAATTAAACTCTATGTTTCTACTGTAGAGATATTTGATCAAAAAAAAGTTTTTCTAGCCCTAGAATGCTTCTCATATTTTTCTTACCTTAATACTACTCCGGGTGAAAAGTCACCCACAATTATTATTTTTACTTAAATTAAAGCCATTAGTTACATTGTAAAGGTTGTGAGTCATAGTAGTAAATGAATTAATACCTTTTTTAATATAAAAAAAATGCTAATCTAAATTAAAATGTAAAAAAAATCATGTTCTTAAAAACATATAAATATACTGTCATATTTTTCAAAAAAGTTTTTGGTGCTTCAAAAGTTTTACAGAACGTTAACAAATGAAATTATATAACGTTCAAGGTTATAAAACACAAAGTACAATTATTTTTTATTTACTACTTGAAACAAAAAGCACAAGTAATGAATGCTGCGATGGTCATTGCAAACGAAGTTTCTGCATTTCTGACAGAATACTGCATACTTATTGTCGAGCTTAGCCGGGCATAGTTTGCATCTTCCTTCTTAGCTGATGGAAGAGCTTTGTTATTTGTGGCCATATTGGTAGTTTCATTTTCTATTTTTAGAACACTTCTTATTTCATTTGTAACCGAGGTTTTCATTTGAGGGATGTGAATCTGTCGTTGCATGAAAGGCTTAACTAATGTCATACCTAAATCCATCAAGAATTCAAATCAATCGCGTTTCCTCTGTCTCGTTGATATCAGGTTGATGATAGATAAAACATAAGAGTCCATCCCACTAACACCAAGCATGCCAAAAAAATACCCGGAGTGGCCACCGACGGGTTTTTCTGATGCAAGTAAAACTGTGGCATATTTGGTCGAATGTGTCGACTCCTTTCGTTGAGTTGTAAAGCTCAATTATCTATGGCTTTTTTTTTTCAGTAGATATGACCTTTCCTTCATGCAGTGTTGAGATTAATAGAACAATTTCCCCCATTTTATAATAGTAGGGCGTGAAGTGTAGCTTATCATGGGAATTGAACAAATCACAGATGTGTTGCGCTTGCGTCCTTTTGATTGAATCATTTCAATTGAAACTTTACTTTTGTTTTTTCTTAGTGTCCCGATCATGGTCAGCTTCTTTTCTTGGATCGATTTGATTAAAGGTATAGACGTAAACCAATTGTCTACATTCACTTTGCGGTTTGTCCCCTGAATACATTCAGTCAAATTTAATACAAAATAATCCGCCAACGGCATATCTCCATTGGGTGTTGCTTTACCAATGTAAGGCATCGCTGACATGAAGTAGAATGTTTGAGAATCACAGAGCGTGACGATTTTTATTCCATATTTGTCAGGTTTACCTTTTCGACGTTCCTCCCTTACCCTGGACAGGGTATAGGACAGGCCTAGCAAGCCGGCAATGGAAAATATGGCTTGGATGGAGAAAAAAAACTGACCCAGGCCACAGGCTGGAAACAGTAGTGGTTTTTAAATAGAAATTGTACATAAGGGGACATACAAATACACTGAAGGTTTTGTGAGAGTAACTCCTGAAATTCGTCGTAGAATGAGCAGCGACTGGTGTAAGAGTCGACAGCAGGACTATAGGGGAAGTTGCTAGCTGTAGGGTTTGTGGTTGTGACGTAGACATGTACCTTCACAGTACCACGTTTACCGGTGAGCTAGGCCTACTTCTTTTATCGAAAACATATGACTGTATACAGTAATATTTTTAAGAACCGTGAACGGATAGCTCAATTACGGTTAGTCAGTAGTTTACTGCATATTAATTAATAGGAGGATCACAACATAAATTGTATTGTCATTTGTATTTTCCTACTCCCCTGTTTGTTTTCAAGGGCGGATCCAGTTTCTATCGTCGGGGAGGTGAGGGGGAAGGGTGGCGAGTTTGTTTTCATAAAGCCACATCAAATAGCCTATAAATTTAATAATTTTAATAATAGTAATAATATTGCTAACTTATGAAAATAATTTTAACTTACAATTATAATAATAAAAAGAAGGCTTGTAAGAAAAAAAATTAGATTAATAAATTTGTAACACAATGAAAAGAATGAAAATGTACCTAATATGTTTTAGCAGTAATATAAAAAAATATGTATCTTAATACAAATACTTGGTTACCAAACTAAACTTAATAATATAACCAGAGGAGGGTTTTGGTTTTAAGCCACTTGCTTTTCTGACCATTAGAACTAAGATGGAATAGTTATTGATTAGGTCATGTAAACCCACCTCGGTGGCGTAGTTGGCTAACGCGCTAGTCGTGTTGAGCTAGACCACCGAAGATGGGGAAATCGAGGTTCGAATCTCGGTCGGGTGAACTGGGGGTGGTTTTTCCTAAATGATTTTCCACTCTCCCTCCACGCAAATGCGGGTTCACTTCCTCTAAATTCAACCTTCCCAATTCCTAATCCATTAGCGTAATTAGTACTTAAGCGTATAACCCGAACGGGTAGTAAGACGCGGTGCTAAATATTATTATTATTATTACTATTAGGTCATGTAAAAGATAGGGCGAGGGAGGTGTTAGTCATTATTTACAACATTAAGGTTATTGATTTAAATATTTTTGATTGTTTTCTATGGAGGAGGGGGGGGGGAGGGGGCTGTTGTCCCTCCTGTATCCGCCGCGGTTTTTTTAGCTCACTGCCAGATAGCTCTACCCGGTAATGTTATAAACCCATTTAGTTTCTGACGTTTAAGAGTATCTTTTCGGCCAATCTAGCGCCTTAAGTAGTTTTTCTCCCTTGTGGTTGATTTGTTAAGGAGGAAGCGATTCCTTACTTGTACACCGGTTATTAAAACTCTTAATATCTGTTAAAAACGCATAACAGATTGTTATAGACGGGCCCTCCTGATAAGACTATTGTACGTTCATGGCTGAAAACCAGGGGCAGATGATACAAGAGGAAAAAGGAGGGAAGGAGGGTTTGAAGGAAAATAAATTACAGGGCTAAATGAGGTTAACACAAGTAGAATCTCCATGCAAGAACAGTTTAACTCTACATTTTTATTTTCCATGTTAAGTTTGAAACTAACTTAATAAAAAAAAATTCACGGGGTTGTTCTACTCACTGATATAATGTATTAGCTTTAATTTAAAAATTAAAATTTAAATCCATTCAGTAAATCTGTAGAAACAGTTTTCTTTAAATTCCGGCTTCTTTATTGAAAATTTCTAAACTTCAATCAAATTGATTTTTCTATTATATTTAAAAAAGAAATGTTGGGGTGGAAATCAAGAAATTGCTTTCTTAATAAATTGTCGTTTCATTGTAAACAAAGAGTATCACCCTCTTGGAATCGAACTGGGGGAGGTGAGGGCTCCTAGACTTGCGTGTCCATCCTTCTAACCACTCATCCAAGGACAAGTGTGAGAGGAAACCACGAACATAATCAGTTGTTGTTCCAGTGTGCCGTGAAAAGAGATTTGAAGAGGAAGTGTGTAATTACTCCGTGTATGTATCTGTTTACTGAACGAGAAATATTTCGTTTAGATTCATTTCTTCCGCCACCGCTAAAAACACGTGTGAGAGGGAGTGTATACAAGAAAAACAGTCGCAGGTACAGGTCGATGGTTTGTTATTAGCCTGTCATTACGTCAGAGGTCCCCAAGAGATAGATAAAGGGTTGGTTGCACAAACTATTACTGTCGTAGCTTGCAGCCTTAGGTAATCTAGACTCTAGAGAATGCAAGGATGACGTAAGCCTAAGTACATCTACTGTCAATCATCCTGAGTTAGCAGTTGCGTATTCGTACCAGGTCATTAAAAAAACCATATATTGTTTTGCCAAATAGCATAACAGAGATTGTTTTGCCAATTAGCATAACACAGAGTATTAGCAAAACCAGTAACTCTTTTTATGTTATATAACAGCGAGTTTTTAGACCTATCAAGGAGAAGGGGGGCTGGAATGGACGCCAGTTATTAAGGGGCTACTTCGAAATGCTCTACATACTCAGCTACCGAGTTACAGTTTTTGTGGGAAGAATATCCTACAGCTTGAGTCCCTGTTCAGTTTGGCGGATTGTTGAGTAGGGACCTAGATAGAACAAGGACCCTTTTCTAAACCCTTTTAATTAGTTCTAAAACCTGCATCACATCTATACGCTCTTATAGCAACCAATCTATTTCAATGAACAAGATTAAAAAGAACCCCACAATTATATAGCGCTATCTACCCTTTCTACTAAGCCATAATAACACGTAAGCCCACGGTTNCGCTTGCTTCCCTTTCCACTAAGGCATAAAAACACGGAAGCCCACGGTTTGGGGGGGGGGGGGAGTAACAATCATATCGATTCTTCAATCAATGAGTTGCCAATCGGTTTGATCCAAGATTAAGAAATGTTAGATTGTAACAAATGGAATCTCCGCTCACCTAAACATATATTTGGTCAAATAAACAAGTAAAACAAACATGGTAGGACAGTTAAAAAGTGTTGTATTTTGAAAGGCTGATTGTGAAATGACCTAAGTTTATACCTAAGTTTGGCTATGATGAAATCACTTTATATTTGGGCTACAGTAGTCAAGGCTTCCTAATATTTATAGATAAATTTTGGGTACGTGCCTTTGGTAGTGATATTAATAGATATACCCGATAAAATATACTCAGTCTAGACCAAAAGAGAACAGTAGGTAGCGCCAGATGGAGAAATACATCTGATTGGCTGAGATTGTGACGTTACTCAGTACACAAGCCAGCGAGTTAAATACAGAAAGCTTTATGGAAAATAAACTAAGTTTTTTCAAATCAGGTCACATTTTGGAACTTTTAATAGTACATACATATACATACATACATAGGCTTACACATATACACATACATACACACGCATACACACATACACACATACACACACACACATACATACATATATACATACATACATACATATACATACATAGGCTTACACATATACACATACATACACATGCATACACACATACACACATACATACATATATACATACATACATATACATACATACATAGGCTTACACATATACACATACATACACACGCATACACACATACATACATAAATACATACATACATACATATATACATACATACATACATACATAAATACACACATAATCACGCCATTCGCTTATGGAGTAGGCAAAAAACTGTGCATATAGCTCCAAAAACAACTCTGTACTTTATTTTATCCAAACTTCCCTATCCTTGTATACTCCCTTCGCTTCAACAACATCCATACACTGAGTCATACATGCTCTTTTAGTCTTAAAACTCTTAACGTTTCTCTTTTTAACATATTTATCTACCACATTTATCCACATTTTACATGGCCTACACCTTCATTTTGATCCACATACTCTACCTTCATATATTTGCTTCGTCACTGGATCCACACTCATCCTCTCAACATACCCATAGTAAATAAACCTTTAAAATCCACACCAATGTCCAGTTGACGTCATTACTATGCTTATTTAAAATAATGTATGTTTGGCTGTTTTAATATTAAAATATAACTTAAGCTATGGGTGACCTGGTGGTTTAGGGGTAAGGTGTCGGGATTCTGTGCTGGGAAGCCGGGGTTCAATCCTCGGTCTCAGCACGAATTTAACTTATTGCCAAACCCTTCCTTCACCTCTGACAAGACGTGTATTAATCACAACTTGTGAATGCCAGGCATCCACAGTGGTTCGGATCCCACGTTAAACTGTAGGTCCTTCATTTCATCTCACAATCACCCATTAGCGTAAGTGCGTATAGCCCGAACGGTTAGTAAGACGCGGTGTTAATAATAATAATAATAATAATAATAATAATAATAATAATAATAATAATAATAATAGCTGTGTAATTCTTCCAAGTTACGCTACCTTTCCATTCTTTTATGATTAAAGAAAAATGTATTTATTTCCTATGGTTGCTTTGGGTCTCAATAAATTCTCTATAACTTCATTGTATAGTTTAAAAACTTTATATAAAGACGCCATAATACTATCCTTTAAATTAAGACACACTCAAAATAAATATATGAAACATACACTCACACACCTTATTTTTCCTAATCACTAAAAAAAAAGGAAACAATAACTAATTCAGTTTTAAAACTTAAAGGTTATGTCTCCTATCAGCAAGATGATTGTAGAATAAAACAGTCGAAGGGGGATAATTGGCTGGTTAACTAGACCAGAACCAGCCTCGGTGATGTAGTTATCTAACGCGCTAATTTCGTGTTGAGCTAGACTGCCGAGGACGGGGAGATCAAGGTTCGAATATCGTTCGGGTGAATTGGAGGAGGTTTTTTCTGAACAGTTTTTCACTCTCCCTCCACGTGAATGCGGGTTCACTTCCTCTATATTCAACCTTCCCAATTCCTAAGCCCTTAACGTAATTAGTACTTAAGCGTATAACCCGAATGGGTAGTAAGACGTGGTGCTAAATAAAGAAATAAGAAAACAAGACTAGAGATTCGATTGTCAATCACCTTCTGATTGTTAATGGTGCAACTGAGATATTGATTGGAAATCAACTTATATTTTGATATACGATCAGGCCAATGATTATAGTTTATGCAACCAGCCCTAATTATAATAATGATGTATGTATATAGAAAAATAGCAGCCTGACCGAGGTTTGTAACTTAGCTGTCTCCAAACTATTAATCGAATTTGCTATATCAATACGTTTTATTTATCTTATTTAAACTATTTAACGTGTAATTTCTGAACCAACTCCGCACACGATTTATAATCTAGCTTAGATCTAGAACAGATGCAGCACCCAACCTCCCAACAGATATTCTATCACATTTCACCAATGATCAATTTTTCAGCTATGCCAGGATTCGAACCCGGGACCGTTAGCTCAGTAAGCAGACACGCTACCGACTGAGCTAAGGTGGTGAACTGACACTATTACGCTTGGAGGCTATAATTGAATTAAGTAACGGTCAGTAGAAGATACCGGATAATAGAGAATTCAGCACATAAAACCGGATAGCCAGGTTTCTAATGCCTATGCTCTGATCATTTCTTCACCAGAATGTCATCTTAAAAGACCTGATTGCTTAAAAATAAATTGTTCATTGTAAAAAAAAAAATTAATTTACGTGGAGGTTTTCTTGAAAGTGTGTTTGGAAACGTGATTGATATTTTGCCGATAGACTTCAGGTAAACTTATGGGGATGGACCCTACAAATTTCCTTCACTTATAGTCTTACTACTCATCTGATCTGATTTTTTAAATTAATAGAGTAGAAACTCAGAATGCACACAATAATAGTTTTAATAGTTGTTCTTTATGGTTGTGAAGCTTGATCTTTTACCTTAGAAGACGAGAAGAAAGTTAGGGTGTTAGAAAAACAAAGTACCTTGGAAAATATTTGATCCAAAAAGGGATGATGATAGTGGCGAATGGAGATGATTACATAATGATGAGTTACTTACCCTGTATTCACCCCCAGACGTTGTCAGATTAATCAAATCTCGCAAATTACGGCGGGCAGGACCTGTAGCGCGAATGGAAGATTCTAGAACGATGTTCAGGGTAGAGAATGTCAAACCCAATGGGAAGAGACCACATTGGGAAGACTTATTCTCCATTCACGGTAGGAATTACTCTCTGAAAGGTCTTTTTTCCTACCAATATCCTACTATATAATAGCTTTCTGGTAGGGAAAAAGGCCTTTTAGAAGTCAATTCCTACGGTGAACAGACTTTATGAAATAGGTTGAAATGAGGTGGACTGGATAGAACTAGCTCAGGATGAGGATAGGTAGCGTACTTATTTAAGTGCGGCAATGAACTTTCGCGTTCCTAATGCTAGGCTATATAGTAAGTAAGTAAGAATAAAAAGTGACACCTGTAGCTGAGAATCGAAGCCCGGGGACATGTCGTTCTACCACTGCTATTATTTACCAGTATCTCAGTGGCCACCCAATCAGATGATGGCGAGGGTTTACAGTAGAGCTGATTGTATCGCTACACGATCATTTTCCCTCACATCGGCCCCAAAGTCTCATGGTTTATCAGCCATGCTACATCTCATCCATTGTTACCCGCGCTACGAATATTCAAATCCTTCCGTTCCGCTGGTATCTCGTCCGTTCACTCACTTGTTTTACTTTCGGGCTCTCCCCGTACATAAATTAATATTAATCTCATGAATGGATCGTATTCATTTTTTGAGGATGTATCAAATGAACACTGAAAAAAATTAATATATCGCCCGGCTAACGAACATAATGTTTTAAGTATGGAGATTACTTCCCGACCCGCATCGGTGGTCACGTGGTTTAATGCCACGGACGGTGAAAACTAATTACTCGTGTTCTAAGAAGGCTGAGGGTGGCTCTAGAAAGTGGATGTGATCTGTAAATATTGTTTTCATATCACTCTAAACAAGAGGGGAGAAAAACATGTGTAGGTATGTACAGTTAAATTTCTATGGGAATGATTTTATAGGACAGGGGTCGGCAACCTTTTTAGGGCCCTGATAAACTTTTACACCCTTCGTTAGGTAGCACTTTAAAACATAACTTTGCTTCGTGTACTTTCAAGGAGAAAAAAACAAATAATACGATGTGGTAGACCTACACCTGAACTGAACATTAGTACAGAAGTAAAATCATGTTTAAGGCGTTTCAGCTCACATTTGTTCAATAATAATGAATGGTTGACGGGATGTCCTCATGTACAAAAGCTATACCGTTGGTCTTGTCTTCTTTTTTCAAATGACACGTGTGTCTGGAACATTACTGGTTACAATGACATGGCCAACATACACACAGCCATTAAAAAACACAGTTTGTCCTAAAATCATTTACAAGTCATGATTGCTGAAAGAACGTTTGGTAAAACTAGAATTTATCTAATGCTCGATGAACAGAAAAAAATACGGGATTCGCAGCACAATGAACTTGTTTAGGAAGAAAAGAGAAATTAAGAAGCGATTCATTGATGTAGTTTGTTTTTTAGTACGGCAAGAACTGGCATTTAGAGGCCACGACGAAACGAGTGATTCTTTCAATAAAGGTAATTACGTTGAACTAGTGAATCTTTTATGTGAGTATGATGAAAAACTGCAGAACCATTTAGAACACTTATCTATATTTACGGGACTATCGAATTTGATTCAAAATGATTTGATCAATGCCCTTTCAAATGTGTTACTGTCTATTATAAAAAAAGAGATCAATGAAACCAATATTGTTTCCATCACACTGGATGAAACAACAGATGTAAATGATTTTTCCCAATTGTCTTCTGTGTTTCGCTATGTTACTCAAGATGTACAGGTACACGAGAGATTTTTGGGCTTCAGAAATATTTCTGATGACAGAACAACGAAAAAACTATACATCTATGTTGTAAAATTGATACAGGAGTATGGTTGTGAACAAAAGCTGATTGCACAAAGCTACGACGGGGCTACGGTCATGACTGGGAACTTGAATGGATTGCAGTCCAAAGTAAGAGATACATTTCCGAATGCAATTTTTGTACACTGCTTCACTCACCGGATAAATCTTGTATTGTCGCAGGGCGTGTCCCTTATCAAAGACGGTAGAATTTTTTTTTTAGTTTGAATGGCTTGGCATCATTTTTTTCAAATCAACCAAAAAAACATGAGTTCTGCATGAAGAAATGAAGAAAAGGCTTCCAAGAGTAGCTTCTACACGTTGGAATTATAATTATAGATTGGTTGAAACTGTTTACGAGTATAGGAATCAACTAAGTTCGTTGTTTGGAAAGAATACAGATCCAGAGGAAAAATGGGATCAAGAAGCGTACATTCCTGCCCTTGGATGTGAAGTATTGATGCATGATTTCAATTTTAATTTTCTACTAAATACATTGATTGATATTTTCCCTCTTACTGAGAGATTATTTGATATATTGCAAGCTAAAATTAACGACATCGGTTATTGCATAAACAAAGTAAAGGAATTTCAAGATCAATTGAAAAACAAGCGTGAAGAATTTGAGAGAATCTGGACAAAATCCAACGAAGAGTCGGACGTGAATGAGCCTGAAAAAAAAAAGTCCAAGAAATTCTGACACCTTTGCTGTAAAAATATATTACAAACGCCTATACTGTGAGATTTTGGACACACTTATAATACAGCTAAGTGATAGGTTCAAAAACTTGGATTCATTATGTTTTTAGAACTCATATGTGTAAATAATTTTGAACAATACAAATGCAGTTTCCCCCAAATGGCTTTTCAGAGCTTAAAAGACAGCTATGGTGGTATGTTTGGTTTCCCTTCTTTAAGATCACAGCTTGTAGTCACCTACATTTCATAGAATTTGCGTCACAAAAATGTCAGTGATTTGCTTATTTTTATTAAATCAAATGATCTACAAAGACCATAAGGTTAAGTGGTAAAACTGTGTGAACTTATTGTAACCATCCCGACAACAAGTGCTTCCGTTGAGAGAAGTTGCTCAGCATTAAAAAAAAATAAAAAATTATGCATGCAATTCACAAGGCCAAGAGAGGCTCACAGACTTGTCAGTGCTATCCAATGAAAAAGGTCTTCTACAACAATTAAGGAAAAATCCGCAATTTTACGATCTCGTGATTGAGGAATTTGCTAAGAAGAATAGAAGAATCCAGCTCAATTAGAAATAAGGTAAGTACATTAATATATTTAATATAAAATTTAATCTTCACATTTAAAAAATCTTGATAGCTTACCCTATAAAAATATTCCCCACACACCACTGGGTAGAGAATACACAAACACACATCTCTGGTGACTACAGTGCACGGGTGACACCTATTCTGGTTATTTCCCCCAGTGTAACGGTAGAAAACACACAAACACACATCTCTGGTGACTACAGTGCACGGGTGACACCTATCTGGTCATTTTCCCCAGTGTAACGGTAGAAACACACACACACATCTCTAGTGACTACAGTGCACGGGTGACATCTATCTGGTTATTTCCCCCAGTGTAACGGTAGAAACACACAAACACACATTTCTAACGACCACGATGAATGTTGTGAGCTCACTCTATGACCGAGTTGCATTGTACCGTCCATTGCAAGGAGTTGGTTGTTCAGAGAGCGGCTCACGACCCCACACCCACACGACCAGTCAGGACTCGAACCAATCATCCTCCCGATGGAGGTAAGACAATACCATCCACTATTCCACCTAGACAACCACATACGGGATACGTTGAGAGGAGGATATTTGGCTAGTCCTAGAGTGGTATAACCACATACAAGATACGTCGAGAAGAGGATCCCAAACTTGTCCCAGAGTGGTATGGCCACATACAAGATACGTTGAGAAGAGGATTCCAAACTTGTCCCAGAATGGTATAACCACATACAAGATACGTCGAGAAGCGGATTACAAACTTGTCCCAGAGTGGTATAACCAGATGCAAGATACGTCAAGAAGAGGATCCTAAGCCAATCCCAGAGTGGTATAACCAGATGCAAGATACGTTGAGAAGAGGATCCCAAGCCAGTCCCAGAGTGGTATAACCACATCCAAAATACGTCGAGAAGAGGATCCTANAGCCAATCCCAGAGTGGTATAACCAGATGCAAGATACGTTGAGAAGAGGATCCCAAGCCAGTCCCAGAGTGGTATAACCACATCCAAAATACGTCGAGAAGAGGATCCTAAGCCAGTCCCAGAGTGGTATAACCAGATGCAAGATACGTCAAGAAGAGGATCCTAAGCCAGTCCCAGAGTGGTATAACCACATGCAAGATACGTCGAGAAGAGGATCCCAAGCCAGTCCCAGAGTGGTATGCAACAACCAAATCTTAGTACTCATCTGAACAGCTAGAGTAAGTATTTACAATAATTGGGTTAGGAATGAGGACGATACAATTGAGAGGAAGTATAATTGCAAGGAGATTGGGACGGGTGACTATCTGCTCTCAACTTGCCTGAGTCGCAGTGTAGTCACGCATCACCAGTGACTCTTGTCTGCACTTAGCTAATTGAGTCGCAATGTAGTCACACATTACCAGTGACTCCTGTCTGCTCTCAGCCTGCCTGACTCACAGTGTAGTCACACATCACCAGTGACTCTTGTCTGCTCTCAACTTGCCTGAGTTGCAGTGTGGTCAAACATCACCAGTGACTCTTGTCTGCTCTCAACTTGCTTGAGTCACAGTGTAGTCACACATCACCGGTGACTCTTGTCTGCTCTCAACTTGCCTGAGTCACAGTGTAGTCACACATCATCGGTGACTCTTGTCTGCTCTCAACCTGATTGAGTCACAGTGTGATCACCATCGCCAGTGATTCTTATCTGCTCTCAACTTGCCTGAGTTACATTGTATTCACCTTGACCCGGGGCGTGGAGATGTTATACAGGGTGGAACTCTGTGATGAGGCAGGTTTGCAGACAACAGTTAAGATACTCGCTGTCTGCAAAACCAGCTCCATTGTTAGGGGGCGGGGTACGGGGGGCATGGAGGTCCCGTGTGGGTTGTCCGCTACTTGGACTAACTAAGTGCGTAGGAAGAGAAGGATAATTAGATTTATGAAATATAAGAGCACTTGCATATAAAAAGAAAAGTATGAATCAATTTAACGGGGAGTGAGGGGTTAAGGAAAACAAATATCCATCCAACCGAGATACGAGCCCTGTCCTTTGGCCTGATTGCTATAAATGCTAGTGCTGGCAGTTATCTGAAATAGTAATCATCTATGTAAGAAAGTACCTGATTATTTAATCAACTACTCTTTTTTTTAACATGATAAATAAGTATACATTATTTCTAAATTATTACTATTACTAGGAGTGAGCGAGTACTCGAAAAGTCTAGTTCGAGTCCTGTTTTAGTAGTAGTTGAACGTGATCGTATTTCCCGCCATGAGCGTAGTATTCCACATTTCTATAGCATTAGAAACTCGAAAGTTCATTGACACACTTACAGAAGTACGCCACCTATTCCTATATTGAACTAGCTCAATCTAGTCTACCTCATCAAACCCTATCTCTATCTTGAGCTAGTTCTACCCAGTCCCCCTCATTACACCCCTATTCCTATCTTGAACTAGTTCTATCCATTATTCTAGTGTTACCCTCCCATTTGCGTCTATGTCTTCAAAATGGTATCTTCCCATTGGATTTGCCAGTCAATATCCTGAACAAGGTTCTAGATTTTCCCTTCGCGCTGCATGTCCTGTCCACCGTAATCTACGAGACTTGATTATCCTAACAATGTCTTGTGACGAGTAAAAGGTATATAACTCATTAAGTAACCTCCTCCACTCCCAGTAACCTCATCCCTTTTTGGACCAAATACCTTCCTAAGCACCTTGTTTTCGAACACCCTACATTTTCCCCCGTCATGTAAGGTAAGAAACCATGTTTCACACCCATAGAGAACAACCGATAAAATTATTGTTCTTTTTACAGACAGGAAAATATATTTAAAAAAATAGAACTCGCACATAAAACTAAATTAACGCTCAAACAATATGATTTTTAGCAAAATGATTTCGTACTTTATTCTTTTCATTAATTATCCCCCTTCACCCCGTTCTATTCACCCCCTTTAGCACCCCTTGTTGAGTAATACCAGCATACTTCTTACTAACGATTTCAATCATAATTAAAAATAATTGTTTAGTCAGAAAGAAAGAAAGGGATAAAAAAATTAATAGAAGAAATATTTAATTGTAAGACTTTATAGATACGCTATTGTTTGCTGTGTTCTGTAGCGTGTGGAATGGAGAGAGGGGTAGTTGGGGGGGATGTTGGGGGGGATGTTGGGGGG
>CABFWO010000692.1:158528-192852 GCA_902155825.1 Timema genevievae | reverse complement strand
GGCGCAGATTTATCCGATTGCCAAACCCTTCCTTCACCTCTGACAAGACGTGTATTAATCACAACTTGTGAATGTGTGGAATGCCAAGCCTCCGCCGTGGTTCGGATCCCACGTTAAACTTAGGTCCTCCATTTCATCTCACAATCACCCTACCACTACACAGCGTAAGTGCGTGTAATCCAAACGGGTAGTAAGACGCGGTGCTAAAAAAAAAAAAACAAGCTTCATTTAGGAGGTAATAAATACCGGTATGAAGGCTATATATATATTTTTTTGAAACGCGTTTTCTGCCCGGATAGTCAACACATTTAATTACACCAATGCCCGCTTCGGTGGCCGAGTGGTATAAGGCGTTTCTCTCATAATAGATTAGACTGCCGATGACGGGAAGATCGGGTTTCAATCCTGGTTGGGTGTACTCCAGGTGTTTTTTCTAAAGGGTTTCCCACTATCTTAACGCAAATGCGGGTGCATCTCCTCTAAATGCAATCTTCCTCGTACCTAACCACCTAGCGTAATTAGTGCATAAGCGTATAATCCGAACAGGTAGTAAGACGCCGCGTTAATAAAATTACACTAATGAGGTAGGGGTGAGGAAGGTAGAATTTTTATTGGGAATGTACCCGCATTTGCGTAAAGGGAGCAAAGGGCTGAAAAAAATATCCTTAAATACACCAAGCCTGGATTCAAACTCCGACCTAAATCATCACTGTCAAACTAGACTAGACGAGCTTGACGTTTAGTCCGTGTGACCAACCGATGTGGTAGTGAAGATCATATCTTAGAGTAGACCTCCTCCCACAAGACTGGTATTCATCGCCCGGGTATCCAATGCCTCAGAGCTCTTGACCAAACGCCGAGGCTTGTGATATAGTTCTGTTTAGCACGACGTTGTGTCTAGTTTATAGTTGTAGGGGATGGGGGGAGCGGTGTTGGTGGTTGTGGGGGGGTGTTGAGGGGAGCAAATCTGACCAGGATCACTTCAACACCTCCACTTCGACCACAGTAGCTCCTGTTTGCCTTTATCTCTCTCTCTCTCTCTTCTTTTGTACTTCGTCAGCTTTTTATCCACATTCATGTGCTTGAAAGAGAGAGAGAATGTTTTTCGTAAATCTGTATCGTCACCCTGAGTAATATCCTTGGATATTTTTTTTTTATCTTTCCCTCGACCAACTCTTCATACTATCTTTGGAAAGCATCTAACTTTTTATCCGACACGAGAATCTTAATACTCTCATCCTCCTGAGATTTTTTTTTTTTTTGTCTTGATATTCAATTCACGACACATTTTATGCCTTCTTTTGTTAAAGACTTTCGGTTTGTGAAGGTGGGAGCTTAGTTAGGAACGTAAATATATTATTATCACCGACTACTAGACTGTCTTGGTGGCAAATCTTTATAAACAGTTTGTTTACCTTTATAAATCCGAAGGAAACACAGCTGTATTTTTTTAAAGTTGTTTACTTTGCTAAGTAAGGATGTTAATGTTTGTGACTGAGTGGCCAGGGAAACTTAGTCAGCTAACTTAGAGAAGTCGGTTAAGTCCCAGGAAGGTTAAAATAATTGACATCACCTGTCTAAAACTACATTACTTGGCGCATGAATAAATGAAAGTAGACCTAGTTTAACACCTTGATTCACTCACGAATGGATATTTAGAGCACCTTATAGAAAATACCTACTTTTATTATTTTTTTCAACATTGATAACAGTTCACTTTATTATCAGTGTTATTATATAGGTATTTATAATATCTATCAAAAGTTATAGCTGGCAGATCCCATGACTTGACGTGTGAACACGTGAAAGTAGATCTAGTGGTAAGTTAAATGAAGCCGTCGGTCCCATGTCGATTGTGAAATGTAAAAAAATCCTGGAAGGCATGTTAAAATACCTTTCCCAGAAAAAATGGTAGGCCCTTTCGTTCTAGCGCATAGAAATTCTCGTGTGCTGATATAATCATTCGGTTCAGAAAGTGCACGTTAAATAACTATAATAAAAACACTAATTACTCTAATTGGTTAAGGATGAGCGAGGTTGAATGTGAAGGAAGTGTACTCACATTTGTGTGGAGAGAGAGATTGGGAAACCATTTACCTCAGTACATCCAACAGAGATCGAATCACTCTCTCCCCATCTTCAACAGTCTAGTCTATTGCGAGAGTATCGCCTTAGACCATGTAGCCACCGAAGCCGGTAATAGTAAAATTTCATATCGCTCAGAGATGATTTCCAGTATAGACGAGCTTTGTTTGACATTCAGTCCTCGTACCACCAACGTGGAGTCAGCTTTGAGTGACTTTAGCTTAAAGAGTAAAAATATGGTGTAAAAGGAACTGCACCAGTGGTTTCTTGGAGATAGGATGACCAAGGTGGGAGGCAAGGGGACACGAAAAAAAGATCTGAGTTATAACAGTTTTTATAGCAAAACTTTTTTTTTTCAAAATGAATCAACATAGAGTGTAATTTTCTTCACGTGGTGATATCAATTGAATATCTGTAATGACTCATGAACATAGCGGCATTAGATGAGAAACTTTTTGAATGAAGAGAAAAAGTTGTCATTAAATTCCAGGACACCCTTGACAGATATTTAACAACTGTTGATATCATCTGGGTAAGAAAAATAAACTCTATGTTGATTCATTTTGACAAAAAAAAAATTTTTTGCTATAAAAACTGCAAAAACACTTACCTTTTCTCGCGTTCCCTACGTCACCACCTTAACGTCAAGTGTACATGCTTGATGCCTCCAGTTGGTACCGAACACCAGGCAGAACCACTAACCTTCACAGTGTAGTCCACCCACAAATCCTCCACCCTCCACCCTTATCGTCTCGCTAAAAGCTCCTGTCACCCGGCCGCCACATGGAAATGAATAGTGCAGTTAAGCCTAAACACACGGGTGTGAGTACGACTAGACCTGGTTCTCCCAACGGAGGGCTACTCTCACCCACTACCTCGCCACACGAACCGCTAACGCCGGGATCACGATCAACTTAACGTTCACTTAACTTTAAGAGTTGTTCAGGGAGAACTTTCGCGTTAAGTGAAGGTATCACATGTTTTAACTACCAGCCAATCACGTTGCGGGTGACGTCGACACGGTTATTTAGTACTTCATTTTGTTTGTTTATGGAATGCGGACTTATTCGGTGTAGTTTGTCAGCGTCCCGCCAACTCTAAAACATCTTAACCTCTCGTTACACTTTATTCTGTACAACCAGTAAAGCCTCTATTGCTAGTATTTGTAGCCAGTGCTTGGGTTCTATTTTAGGAAACAATTTGTTTTCAAATAGTTCATATTTATTGTCTGTGTTTTTTTACTCGAGTTACGTGAATCCTGATCTCACTCACACACACACACCAGTTTATTTATTTTAAGTGGATGTTAAGTGGACGTTGAGTTGATCGTGATCCCGGCATAAAACTAACTTACGTGTGGAGATGGCTTGGACGCGCGCAACGAGCTGAGTTTAGACTAACCTGTTTGGAACAAGGGCAGGATTGGCTGCGTGGTTAGAGTGCCTGATTCGGGAACAAACCCGGGGTTGTCGTAGTAATTCTTTGTCTCAATGTTAAGGAATGAACCCAGAAGCCGCATAAAGCAGAATCTACCTCATTGGCACAGAAATTCACATACTGTATGTTGACCCATGATGCATTGCAACGCTAGCTTAAAACAGCTGATTATCAACATATTTTATTTTCTAGTAGATATATATATATATATATATTCTAGCTCATTCTTGCAATGGATGTTTTCAAACTAAAGTGCCATGTCGTGGCCCAATCAATCACATCGATACAAGCTTTACACTAACAGGTTATTTCAAATCTCCTCACAACGGCCAACGAAGCTGTCTGCTTGATACTATCTCTACAGTGCATGCGTTGTCAAGTGCGCATGCGCACTGATTTGAGATGGCTGGCTCTGAGCTTTGATTGGTTCTCCTGTACCGAACTTCTCATGCAGAGCGGACGAAGGAGAGATGAGTTGAACTTTAGCGGAACAGCTCGCACCGATGAGGCGGAAATCTTGTTTGTGATTGGCTTAAAGCTCGTCACGTGACCACGTTTCTGTTCTGCGCTTGTTTTTTCGGCGAACGTGTGAATCCACAGTAATTGTATCAGAATTTTTAGTACAGTAGAGAGAGTTTAAAAACCATTGAGAAAAAAAACCACTCCAAGTACACCCGGACGGGATTTGAGCCCCGATATCCCCTTCGTCTGCACAGAGAGTGACGCATTAGACCATTTATTCGGCCACTGAAGCGGGTCTGTTTCTATATTAGCCTTTCTTCCAATAAAATATATTCAAATACCTAACAGTCTTGTGTATCCATCAATGTACTATCACCGTCCACCATTAAAATAAATTGTTTAATTAGATTCGTAAGATCTCCACCTGAATCTCTGCGCAAGGAGAGCAGATATTTGGATTTGGTTAACCTTATAAACTACATTGTAACATTTATACTAAAATAATATAGTTTGTAAAAATAGTGTTAGTTTAAACTGTAATATACTAATATACTTCAAACTTAAAAAAGTTGGGTATGGAGAATATATAATTTTACAATAAATCAGTAAACGTACCCGCATTGCACGAAAGATGAGTGGAGGAACCATTTGGGAAAAAAAGGTGTGTGGGGGGGGAAGGGGGGAGGTCCTTGGTTTGCCTGACTGGAATTTGAACCTTAGAATCCTGCGAACCTTAGAAGAGGAGACTGACGCCTTTATCCACAAGTCCACCGGTGAAGATTGTAAGCTATGGATAGCCCGAAAGCACAGTGATAATTACGTGTGTTTCGTACTGTGGACAATTCAGAAACCATGTCAGTAATTGTTGATTTTGTGTTTTAGGGTAATGAATTAGATAAAGCAATAATTGAATTTAGCTAAATTTACTACATCTGCCTTTTACTAAGCCATCTTTTAATTACTGACTTTCCTGCTTCAGTGACCGCATGGTCTGAGGCATCTCTATCGCAGTAGACTAGACTGCCGATGACAGGGATATCGGGGTTTGAATCTCGGTCGAGTGTACTAAGGGTGATTTTTTTCCCTAAATAGTTTTAAAATCTCCCTCCACGCAAATACCAGTACATTTCCTCTAAATAAAACCTTCCTCGTCCCTAGCACACTAGCTTAATTAGTACATAATTATGCGTGTAGCTCGAACGGATAGTAAGACGAGGTAACCAATAAAAAGGTAAAATGATAGATTAATTAAAATATTACTGTCCATCAATGTGACTCACAACAAGCTAGTGGAGCCATCTTGTAAAGATGATTGCCAAACTTCGTTTTTTGTTTGTTGTATCTAATGTTGTCGAGATAACAAACGACACTGCCTCGTTAGAACGACATTATCCGGTTCATATTGTGCGCAGCACCAGAGTCAAGTCTGTCCTGTTCTCACACTAATCCGACAACAGCTCGCTAATGGCGGGAAAACACTTGTTCGACCACACCTGTGTGCTGTGAGCTGGAGTAAAGCCTACTTACTTGCGATGACAGTTAGCTGAAGGTGCCTTTTGTAAGGTTCATCATCATCAGCTACTGTGGGGGGACCTTCTTTTATATTTGTTCTCGGTAGAAGGAGCAACTCTTCTTCTTGATGACATCACCACCGAGATGGGTGTAGGAACACCTTCTTTCCACCACTGACATAGTGAAAGAGACATGGAAGATATAATTCAGAGAGGAATTGAATATCAAACCCACTTTGGAGGTAGAACGGTCTAAAGCAGAGGTATTCAGTCTTTTTATGCCCAAGGGCTAAAGATTCTGTCTCTTGTTGCCCATGGGCCGTGATACTGTACCGACAATAATCGGAGTGAATACATAATTAGTATACATATTAGCTCATTCTTATACTAACATTAGGGATTAGGATTTCTCGTGAAGTATATTCTCTGTTGTTTCATAACAAGAGGTAGCACGATTTGTCTTGTCTTCTAGAGTTGTCAATTGCCAGTTGAAAGTACAGTTGTATAAAAACTTAATACTTTTCTTAGCGTAAAACGCTAAAATTGTTTATAAAACAACTTAAGATACGCACTAAATAAAATATATATTTATTTTATTAGTTGATTATATAAAATATATTATATATATATATATGAATTTGTCATTTTTTTCCCTTGAAATAATTTTACATTGTTTATGAGCCAGCGGGCCGCAAAAAAATATCAACGCGGTTCGTGGTTTGAAAACCCCTGGTATAAAGCGTCAGTATTTCAATAGACTTGATTACCGATGATGCCAGTGTTCAAACAAATTCCAGACTGATATAATGAAGGTTTTTTTTTTTATTAAAAGGTTTCCCATGCTCCCTTCAAACAAATGCTGGTAGCAATTTCCTTTGTGCTTATAACACAAGGTCCTTGCTTCAACGTTGCTGGGGTTTTTTTTTTTTTTGCAATGATTGGCTATTTCCTCTGTATTTATAATTAAAAATGCTTGTTTCAAGTTTGCGCCATTTGAAACCTTTGCTGCTCCCTTTCCTACACTATATCCTCCTTGGGACGAAGGCTTGTTTCTTTATGGTAATGATCGCTCCAGTGTGTTCTCTATTCTCCAAGCGAATTGTCCATACTCTAGAGTTTTGTGTTCCTTTCTGTCTTGTTCTACTTGACGCGTACATTTCTGAAATGAGGATTATCCAGAGCAAGGATTAACTCAAATGTGAATCCTGCCCCACGCCTTCAGCGCACGAACCCAGAACTTCTTGACTGTCAGTCAAGAGATGATGAACCATGGCTTGTGGGTGCTATAGTCTAATTTCCCAAAAAGGGATTTTAAGAAAGAAAGAAAAATTGCTGCCAACATTCACAGCATGTTACTATATTATTAGTAATATTTTATAGAAACTGATAAAATCTATCAAAATTAGCAGTGAATTATGAATACGTGAAAGTAGGTCTAGCTACTTTTCCAAACAACTATCATATTAGGTTCTTTCTATGAAAATTATATTGTAACTAGGTTTTTAAATAATAAAAAAATAAAAACATTAAATTAAACTTATAACAAGTGGATTATTATTTTATTACCAGAGTGTTTAATATAGAGGTTTATATAGAGAAAATGCACCTGCATTCTCGATAAAAAGGGATATGAAAGCCACAGTTGGTAAATCACACGCGGAAACGCCCACCCAGTGCACGCCTGCTGCTGAGATTTAAACCCCGACCTCTTGGTCATCATTAATACGGTTTATTATTAAACACCCGCACTGGTGGGCACGCAGACTAAATGTAAGGCTCATTTAGTCTTGTTTTTTTGTGACGAAAGGAGGTTTGGTTTCGAATTCTGGCCTGACGTACTGAGATTTTTTTCTAAATGCTCTCCCACTCTTTTATTATGCAAATTCGGGTACCTTTTCATTGAACTCTATCATCATGAACTCTACCCCATAAGTGTAGTAAAATTTGTATAGCCTGGATGGGTAGTAAGACAAAGAGAAAATATTTAATTTAAGCACACAAGCTGAGAAAGGTGAATTTAAATGTAAACACACAACATTATCCTGGAGAGAGTATGGAAATCCAACCACCGGGGGAAGGGGGGGAGTGATCCACCCCAAAAAGATTCAGCCGAGATTCAAACCTCGGTCTTCTGGTTACGAACACTGGCGATGCCAATGGTAAAACTTTCTTTTAGGCCTTGTCTGGGTTCAAACGCAGCCCCCATTTTGGCCTCTCAAACCACTCGACGTGTGTTTGAGAAACAAAGGTTTCCCCAAGGCGTTAATTTAAAAAAAAAAACTTTATTTCGACCCCTCAGATATAACGTATTGAGATGGTAAAAAAAAAAAAAAATCGAACTCAAGATTTTGATAAATTTAGAAGTTTCATGACCCCGCTGAAACCTAAAAAGTGTTTTTTGCAATGCCGTTTGTCTGTCTGTCCGTCCGTCAGCCTGTCTGTACCTCTGACTAGAGCCGAAACCATTTTACCTATCGGGCTGAATTTGGTATTTAGGGTTTTCATGAGGTCCCCCGAAGGGTTTTTGGAAATATATATATAATATATAACCCTAAAAGGGTTACCCTTAAGGGTAAAAAGAGAGAAAATCTATTTTCTCAAAACCCTCTTTAACGTTTTCCAACCAAACTATATATTTCGACATAATTTAAAATTACAAATAAAATGGAAACTCTCATTTTCCCATGAAAATTATTTTACGGGTAGGCCTACCTTACAGAAGCGGAAATTTCCAATTTTGGTCATATCTCCGTTACTATTTCAGATACTAAATAACTTATCGTTGTAAAATTATAGTAGGCCTACTATTAAAAATAAAAATATTTTATTTTGAATATTTTTCTTATAAAACCAATAGTTTCTGAGCTATAAGCAAAAACTTTTTTTTAATGAAGCTCTTTGAAATGTATAATTGATTGTTTTACTATTTGGTGGACAGAGATGTTTCTATTTGTTTCTGTAACAGTGTGTATTATTTCATTTATACTCTTTGATGGATTGTCTCCGCAACAATGTTTGTTATTTCGTTTCACAAATCATGCGAGTTTTTAGTAAATGTCTATTTTAAAATAAAAGCTGAATAAGATAAAGTCTGTGCGGTACAACGTACCATTTGTTTTTTGTTTAGAAGTGAAGATTTATTTAAATAATAATTGGAGTTTGTTGTAGAGCTCTAAGACTGCTTATTGCTGGTTCAGAGCCAACAAATTATAAGAAAAATTTAACAACAAGACCCGAGACCAGTAATTTATCAGTTAACTGATTGTATGAATGTTACAATGAATACATTTTAGCAAATAATGTCGACATTTAGTTTCTATTTCTATTTTCTATCATTCTATTAGATTTTTATTTCCTCTTATATCCATAATTATTTTTCCAAAATTTGTAAAATAAATAAAGTCAAACCATCTCTTTAAAAAAATCTATTTTTTTTCAAATTTTGGATCCCATATTTTCTTCTCGCCTGCTGCCACGCTTGCGATATGGACGCTTCGTTTAGAACGCGACAACCAGGTCGCGTGGAATACATTTCATTTCTCCTGGCCACGGTTGAGCGACCAGACGTTGCGTTTTAGGACCAGTTGGTATCATGGTACCAGGGCGTGAGGATTTGTTGAAAGCCATAGCAGTATCTAGATATCTGAAGAAGAAATGTACATCTAAAAAATACGGTGTCATAAATCCCATTAATATACAGAAACGTAATTATGGACAATTTCATACTTTATTTCATGAACTTAGAAATGACTAAGATCGTTTTTTTCAATATTTTAGAATGAGTGTAGGTTCAATTGATGAACTTTGCTTGTACGTCGGAGAAGGAATTGAAAAGCAAAGAACAAGAAACATTAGCACAGTTCCATTAGAAGAAAGAGCTAGGTAACAGTGAGGTAAGATGACACGCACATTATAGTGTTAAAATGCATTACATTGTTGCAGTGCAGCACTATATTATTATTATTGTTATTGTTATTATTACTATTACTACTACTACAACTATACAACACGTGATTTTACATTATAAACGCCATTTTTGTAAAAATACCTGGAATAATATTGATGAAAAAATACAGGTTTTAATGACTGAAATAGTGTTCTAAATTGTTAGCAAGGTCACTAAAAACACTAAATACACTTGACTCGCTCTCATGTTCAGAAGTTGGTGAGTTCTCTTGGTTGTGTTGGTGTTGGACTGCTTGAGACACTGGTCGGTGGCTGGGTTGGTGGAGAAGTGATATTACATGATGGTTGAAGGCTGGTGATGGTTAGTTATAAGAGTATAGTTGAATAGAGTTGGCCGTGAGCCTACCGGATATTGGAAGCCAGAATTTAGGGCTTGTTGCATGACTACAGTCATTCTCAAGCGGGCCCATAGTTTGGTTTCTTCTAGAAGTTTCTTGAACATGTCCAAAAGAGACAATAAAAAGAACTGATCATCATCCTCTGTGTGTACATTACTAGCTTTGAGGTGTTCCAGTACTTGTTCTTCAAACGAGTTTACTTTCCGTTTATTTCCACTTGGGGTTGTGGTATTTTGATTTGGAATGGGTGTTATACCTCTCGGAATGGTATTTTCACCCTCGTCGGTGTTATCTGCTTCGTCATGTATGTTCGTAGAGGTCTTAAAACAGCATTCAAATGGGTAACAGTAACAATTTACAAATTATACATGTAGTAGAAGACATTAAATGTTATAATATTTTTGGTATAACATACAAACATGCTATTCATCACTATGTTTACGGTATTAAAACAATACTTGTTACCCAAGGGAATTACTATTTTGTAAAACACTTCAAGCCCTTGACAAGCATTTCAATCTTTTTTATAATATTGTAAGATTCACTTTTTTATTTAATTAAAGAAGTTCTTACCATGTTCCTTTCGTTCTTCTCAATGTTCAATCCATCCCAAACCTCCACTACTGCAACTGCCACTTCTATCCATCCCAACCTTCCACTACTGTAACTGCCACTTCTATCCATCCCAACCTTCCACTACTGCAACTGCCACTTCTATCCATCCCAACCTTCCACTATTGCAACTGCCACTTCTATCCATCCCAACCTTCCACTACTGCAACTGCCACTTCAACCCATCCCAGCCTTCCACTACAGCAACTGCCACTTCAATCCATCTCAACCTTCCACTACTGCGACTGCCACTTCAATCCATCCCAACCTTCCACTACTGCGACTGCCACTTCTATCCATCCCAACCTTCCACTACTGCAACTGCCACTTCAATCCATCCCAACCTTCCACTATTGCAACTACCACTTCTATCTATCTCAACCTTCCACTACTGCAACTGCCACTTCTATCCATCCCAACCTTCCACTACTGCGACTGTCACTTCAATCCATCCCAACCTTCCACTATTGCAACTACCACTTCTATCCATCCCAACCTTCCACTACAGCAACTGCCACTTCAACCCATCCCAACCTTCCACTACAGCAACTGCCACTTCTATCCATCCCAACCTTTCCACTACTGCAACTGCCACTTCTATCCATCCCAACCTTCCACTACTGCGACTGCCACTTCTATCCATCCCAACCTTCCACTACTGCAACTGCCACTTCTATCCAGAGCTTTTACTTCACATCCCTGGTAGCGTAGTCACGATGTTTCAGGGTCCAGAGTGGTGATCTATCACTCAATTAATTTATAAATAGCTATGTATCAAACATTGCTGAGAACTTGACCGAACACCCAAATATCCAACTCCAGACTGGCGGTAACACAAGTGTCCTCACGACAGACTGCGACACGAACGCAAGCGTGGCTGCCTCCATAACAGATAGAGGTGAGCGTGTTTGTCGTTGCGTCCTGAAAACACTCACTTCAGCGGTTTCAAATCTGTCGCTGGTCGCCAAGTGTGGCCATACTCTTAATAATCAATGCAATACACTAATGCGACCTGGACGCGGCCTCCTTAGCGCAGCGTCCAGATCGTAAACGTGGCCATAGGCGAACCTTCGCTTTTTGAATATTTTTAAGGACTCTTAGATAAGAAGTTTTCCCCTCTAGTATTAGCCAAATATTGTTACTTCTTGAAAGCAACTTGAAGCGACATTCAACAACAGTCTTTTTTTTTTAGCTTAATAGTCTATAATCGAACTCGTAACCTCCTCACATGTAACGGGTCTTTGCGTCTCAACGGGAAATTTAACTCTCCAGACCGTCTCTCATGGGAAGAGAGTCCACATTAATATCCCGGAGAGACCACTACGCGACAAGTTCATTTTTCACAGAAACATTACAATTACACGTCCGTCTGGACAAAAGTAAGAAATCTGTCTGTGGAAAATAATGGTATGTAATTATTTACGATGAAATGGCGTTTTATTACTTTTACTATAGTAGCAATGATGCTGATGATGACAATGTTAAATCTGTATGCCTGGACTTGGTAAAGTCAAGGTGAAATAAAATAATAAGTATGGCTGAGTAATAATTGCTCTGTATCACTCGATGATACCTGATATGTGAGCTCTAAGGTATCTAGGTATATCATAGGTGGCTTGTGAGCAGGCCCGGATTAACACTTTTGGGGGCCCTGTATCAAATAAAACTTGGGGCCCTTAGAAGTTAGTTTCCCAATGAATTATTATGAATTTTACATAGGTATACATCATACATGGATAAGTTTATTTAGAGATAAACTTTTTTTTTTGCACACGTTTAGCAATCATGGTGAGTTTTGTTATTAACATATTAATTATTAATACTATAGTTACTGTTAAACTATACAGTCTATTATATACTGAATGGATTATAATGCTATAAATTAATAGTTGATAGTATAATAATACTGGACATTATAAAATCATCGATTAATTCAGTGAAATTGCATTTTATGTGGTCCACCGTCTGCAGGTAAAATAGTAATCGTATTATTACTGTATAGTAAAGATAATTCTATTATTTAAAACTTTTTTTACGTTTTTCTCACGTAGCATTTAGTTAATTCTTCAATTTTAATAATTTTATCATTTTACCTCAGAAATTGTAAATAGAAAATCAGTGTTTGTTTTTTTGTCAAAAGTCAACGGTACCGTCTGCAGATATGTAGTATTTCCGGTTTGCCAAAATCAAAGGTTGCGTTAATTTTTAAGCACGTACTGTTGGATTCCACGTAATACCAGGCTACCAGCGCCCTTCGATTACGGAATTTCTAGATTAGTTTGGCATTGATTTTACGAAAAAAAATGTTAAAATATTGAAATATAATATTATCACAAAATAAATATGACAAGTGAAAGTGATTTATTTGCAAGACAGGCGGGGGACCCTAACCTCGGGGGACCCTGTTCGTGACATACTTGGCACAAGGGACTGTACTACACCCGATATCACCTCTTGAGAAAACTGCGGGTCTTATGGGGAAAAGATTTATCATCGCTCTCTCTCTCACACACACACACTCGGTTAACTGTTGCCAAATTTCCTCGCTTTAAGTTAAGGAGGACATGTAGGGGACACAAGGGAAGTGTTTTTTGCAGTTTTTATATCAAAAACTTTTTTGATCAAAATAAATCAAACATTTCTTCAGTAGAAACCTAATTTGTAATTTTCTTCACATGTTGTTATCAACAGTTGTTGAATATCTATCAAGGATGTCCTGGAATTTAATGACAACTTTTTATGTTCATTTAAAACGTTTGTCATCAAATGCCGCTATGTTCATGACAGATATTCAACAACTATCTTTCTACTGGAGAAATATTCTATTTATTTTGGGCAAAAAAAAAGTTGCTATAAAAACTACCCTTTTCTCTTGTCCTCTACACTCTTAAGTCGAGTGCTTACATAACCGAGTAATAAGAAAATCCCGTTAAATAAATAAATAGCATTGTTTTGTCCATGGTAACTGGTCAGCCAGCAAGGTCCTTATTGGCTGTCAGCATGCTGCAGACCGAGGGGCCTATTGTAATAGGTGAGATCAGCTCCGTGCAGCATCCCTGGTCCAGCACGTGTCATCTCTCCGACAGAAAGGTCACCGACGGGGGTCAGTCGAGGACCTCTTGAGGTCCGCTGCAACCGTTTTAACAATGACGTGCCTCACTGAATGATTGTCAATTGTTGGTAGTGCGCGTCAGACGTCACAACTAGTCTTTTAGCTGAACAATGTCAGGAGAGCTGTACAGCTATTTTAATGTATATTGAATACTAATTAATTCATTTGTTGCTCAGAAATTACCGTTACCTTACAGCAGGCGCGGATTCAGGGGGGTGTCAAAGGGTCAGTTGACCCCCCTGTGAAGGTTAGAAAAGTAATATAAAAACAAAATGAAATTAAAAATTTTAGAAAGAAAATACAACAGAGATATATTTTATACAATTTTTAATCTTTTTACATGCAGACATCTCTTAAGCAGGGTCCACACGTGCGTTATTCGTCCACGTTTATTCAATGTTCGATATGACTCATTTAAGTGTGGAGAATATATTAGTTTTCATGTACGAATATTTGTCGTGCATAGCGAGTAACTAATATTGCTCCGCATAGAGACGGTGGGCTACCACACATCAAAGAAGACTAATAATCGCCTGAGAGCAGTTCATCCACGAACACCGAATATATTAAAGTATTGTGGACAGCAAGAGTGACGGAACTGTGGGGTGACTCTGCCCCCCTGGAAATTATTTGCTCCTCCCTGGAATAAATTCCCCCACCTAGATATATTTCAAATCCTCTGATATTATCAAATATAAAGCTGAAAGATGGCCTTTTAGTCAAACTCCAAATGCCTTCTAAGTGCATTCTATTGTCAAAAATTTGTTGGGGAAGACTGCTTCAAATCACAATTAGACTAGAGGCATCTAACTAGCAGAAAAAGTCAGGGGAGGAAAGCTCTAAATAGCTTCCAGGGTCATTTAAATTTCAAAAAATGTCTAGGGAAGGACAACTCCAAATAACTTCTAGGTGCATGTCATTTTGAAGAATTTTCAGGCGAGGACCACCCCAAATAGCCTAGTTTCTGAAATGATTCAATTTTCAAAATTGTGTCGGTGGAAGACCGCTTCAAAGATTATCTTATAGAGTTATCTAATCATCGTAAAAAAATTAAGATGAGGGTCACTCTAAATAGCTTCAAGGGGAATCCAAATTTCAAAAATTTCTTATGGCTTGTTAAATAATCTAATTTTTAAAAAAAGGCAAAGACAAATCATAACTTCTAGAGTGAACAATTTTTTTTTAATTGCTAGAAGGCCACTCCAAATAGTTTATAAAAACTATCTGATTTAAAAAAAAATTGAGAGGATGACCATGGTTTAAAACATACATAAGATCAAATATAAAGGATAAATTATTAAAGGGCTTTAAACATAAATATAACATATTAAGTATCTAAGTTATTTATAACTATGACCCCCCTATGAAAATGATCTGGATCCGCCCCTGCCTTACAGACCTGAAAGGTGGTAAACTTACAGTCCAATTGGTATAGGTTTATTTTTAAATTTATTAGAGATATTTTACAAGCACTTTCTGAACTCACCATATCACGACTTAAATAAACAACCTAATTTTATAACAGACACAACATCCAGTTCCCCAGCTGTTAATTCATCTGTGCGAAGGGAGAAACACACATTTCAGCAATAATACAATTTTAAGCCATGTCAGGAATCGAACCCGGGACCTTTAGCTCGGAAGACAAGACACACTTCCGACTGAGCTAAGGTGTCAGAAATTTGTATATGACGAATCTGACAGTTAAGAAAATTACTAGATCTACTTTAACGTATTCATAAAGTTCATGTGGTCTACAGCAACTTTTAATAGATATTATCAATATATATAAAACTGGTAGTTCTGTGAATATTAGACCTCGCTCCCTCCATGTTACTATGGCTACTACAGTCTCACTAGTAGTTCTGTGAATATTAGACCTCGCTCCCTCCATGTTACTATGGCTACTACAGTCTCACTAGTAGTTCTGTGAACAGTAGACGACAAGACAGACGAAATACCAAAAGGTCAAGTTAAAACACGACCTCACTACGATCGATCAATAAAAATTTGTAAAAGTCCTTTGTCCGCGAAAAAAAATATTCCCCGCACCGCTTCGCCTAGATGTTGTGTATGAAGTCTGTCGATGTTTATTATCTCAGGTGTTGAGACGGTTTGCAGCCTCCCTGGTCCATGCATCCAACATTGCAGCATCCACACACATGCACAAGAGCCGGTAACAACAACACATTCTAACACGTCCAACTAGCACATATGTGAACTAGCACATATGTGACCGCGAGTTGCTTTGTGCTTTGCGCTGCCTGGCAGATGGAAGTAAATACTACTTCTGTTCTTTACGTCTATTTATTATTCCAGCATGGTGGTGGGTTTTTTTTTTAAATATAAAGTCTTTTGACAGTGGTTCGAGAACAGTCTCGTTATCACTGTTTTTTGATGTTGGAAGATGACCGGGAAAGTGAGGGTTGTGGGGAAGTTATTTTAAATGAAGATAGAAGCAATAGTAATAGTAATAATAACAATAACAAGCGGGTCATGTAAACACAAGGCTTGTAAACTACAGCGCATAGTTTATCTCTACAGATCAATTTTCATAGGATGCGTCTTCTAAAAACTACATTTTTTTTTTGCTGTTGAAATTGATAATATTCTATTCTATTAGGGTCTATTATAGAAATTAACCAGCCCCCATGGTGTAATGGTCAGTGCACCCAGCTACGAGCCTAGGGGCCCTGAGTTCGACTCCCAGCTGGCAGCGTGGGTATTTTTTCCGAAAGGGCAACCCCCAACGATCACCAGGGTTTGATTATTAATTATTAGACTCTAGTTAGGTTTAAGGGCCGTATTCAAGAACTTGACTAAGTGGGTGCTTTGTGGACACTAGCGTGGGTTTGCTTGCGTCATTATAGGTTGAAAAGTGGAACGATATTGTGCTCGGGACATTAGCGGTCCAATAAACATTCACTATACGTTCTTACATACCGCCCTAAGTGTTTCCACTGGCTCCAAACCCTCATACTCACTATCATCACCTCATCTCATCGGGACATGGAAAGAGCCTCCACGGAAAGGATGTACGATTAGAACATTCAGACGTCCCCTGGGCAACGGTACATTAGTACTGGCTAATATTTCCACTACTGGACTACGATATGAGAAAGTTAAATCGTAAACATTCTGAATAAAAATAATAAAAAATTGTTGAGTATGTTTTATAATGTTTGTCGCAATCCTAAGTTTTACCGCCCACAGCAGCACCTTGCAGCATGGATGGCGGTGCGTTAGGGTTAAATTAGCTTATTTGAACTTTAGCGCGAGTGAGTGAGCGGGGATACGTCCTCCCCCATTCCCCCTTTACCCTACCATCGCATAGCTTCGGCGGGGCTCTCTGTTGACTCTGAAAACAGAATTTGGTTAAGTTGGTTCGGTTTGGAGAGGTGGGATGGTTCGCCTGATTAGCGCTACCCCATGTTTGGGTTGGACGCCAAAACCCCACGGGTTTGTTCAGCGGGTTGAACAACGTTTCATCGACATTCGTTCATCGGGAGGTAGGGGGGTAGGGGGACATCATGCCCCAGACACACGAGGGATGTTTTTTGTACTTAACCTTTTTTTTAAGCATCGCATCTTAATACCCCTTCAGGTTGTACACTTATGTACTAATTACGCTAATAATTTAGGGGATTAGGGAGGTTATATTTATAGAAGTGTACTCTCATTTTCATGGAGGGAGAGTGGAAAACCATTTTGGAAAAAAACACCTTCAGTACCAAGATTCGAACCTTGATCTCCCCGTCATCGGCAGTCTAGTTTACAACGAGGGTAGCGCGCTAGACCATGCGGCCACTGAAGCGGGCATTTGATTATTAAAAAAAGAAATGAGGTCCCCCTATGTATAAAACAACTAAAACCAGCCCTAAATTTTACTCTGCCAAGAGTTTGAAAACTTTTATTTGCAAATGTATTGTTAATTTTGGGCTTTGAATCTTATGCCAAATTCGTTTTTATAATTTTTGACAAATATGTGTCCGCAAGTCGAGACATACAGTATTTTGTTTCATTTCATGTGAGAAAACCACTGTGAGTTAACATACATGTGTGTTATCAGAAATTGTCCATTTGGTGCGCAAATTCAACAATTTTGGACCCGCTTTGGTGACCGCCTAGTCTAAAGCGCTACTCTCGCAAAATAGCCTCCCCAAATATTTAATTGTAAGAGTTATAATTTATCATGTTAAGTTCCTGGAGACACAATTTCAGAAATACTTTTCTTCAAATTTTGATTCTAAGAAACTAAGTTAGGTTCATAAACCATATTCAATTGAAATCAAAAACTTCAATCATCTGCCATTAGAAGTTTAAAAAGAATTTGCTGAGTTATCAAGCGACACCGTTTTAAAACTTGAGTTTCCTAAAAAAAAATCGTTAAATGAACTTCGGCTTAGGATTAGGACAGAATTTCCAACAATTTCTGAAATGGCCCTAAAGTTACTTATGCCATTTTGTACTACGTATTTATATGAAGTGAAGATCTCAGCATTGACGGTTATAAAATCAAGATATTGATCTACTCTGAAAAACTTTGAAGATGTTCTACGTCCTGGAGTATCAAATATTCAGCCAAGATTTAATTCCTTCTGTAAAAATAAACACGCACCTCCATCTCATTAGTATGCAAATTTGCTTTCGTCTTTAGTAAATGTTAAAATATTATAAATACAAAAAAATAATTTTAAAATAATTTTCTTTATCATTTATTATCAGTAAATGTTTGATTTATATACTTAATTTATACATCCGGGGTCACGTAAAATTTTCTCGGGCGAAAAGGGGTCATGAGTGGAAAAAGTTTAAGAAGCCCTGGACTAGACTGCCGATAAAGGAGAATCGTGGTTCGAATCTCAGTCGACTATATTGAAGATGATTTTCCACAAAATTGTTTTTCACTCTACTTACACGCAAATGCGGGTACACTTCCTATATATGTAACTTTCCTCATCCCTAAAACCATTATTACTATTAATACATAAGCATATAAGCCAAACGGGTAGTAAGGCGTGGTGTTAAATAATATATATACATCATGACAACAATCACGAAATAACCATCGAAGTAGCTACTACGAAAATTATGACATATGTTCACGACGTCTTTGTTTTGAGAAAATAATTAAGGTGACATAACAAAAATTATAATAATTTTCAGACAATGTTTTGTTTATGCATAAATTAAATGTTTTAGTTGTGTATTTTGAAACAATCACGTATATTTTTATACATAAAAATACGTTTAATTATAAACCACTTCCATCAAAATAATTTCAAAACAAATGCAATTTATGGACCTAGTTTGTAAAACAAAAATTAATTGCCTTAAGATTGTATACAGACAATGGTCTTGGAGAGTGAACATTAGTCACCTTAAGAATGTATACAGACAATGGTCTTGGAGAGTGAACATTAGTCACCTTAAGATTGTATACAGACAATGGTCTTGGAGAGTGAACATTAGTCACCTTAAAAATGTATACAGACAATGGTATTGGAGAGTAAACATTAGTCACCTTAAGAATGTATACAGACAATGGTCTTGGAGAGTGAACATTAGTCACCTTAAGAATGTATACAGACAATGGTATTGGAG
The DNA here is from genome assembly GCA_902155825.1 of Timema genevievae. NCBI lineage: Eukaryota > Metazoa > Arthropoda > Insecta > Phasmatodea > Timematidae > Timema > Timema genevievae. Next base: position 173,725 of record CABFWO010000692.1, on the reverse strand, counting down.
AGTGAACATTAGTTCACCTTAAGAATGTATACAGACAATGGTCTTGGAGAGTGAACATTAGTCACCTTAAGAATGTATACAGACAATGGTATTGGAGAGTAATCATTTACTGGAATAAATAGCAGAGGGTGAGGTCTATATACATAACTATACAAACCTTTAATGGCTAAAGAAACTTACAGTAAAATTTTCTATTGGATCCACCACCTCCATCTAGACTCTGTTTACTGTATCGTAACCCCTCGGAAATAGGAATTATTTTGATCATAAAAAAATCCATTTCGAGATAATGGGTGTTGACGTTTCTTGAACCTCTGAAACCGAAAAAGTGATGTTCACAATGTCGTCTGTCTGTCTGTCTGTCTGTGTGTGTTTGTCTGTGTATGTTTTGGTTTGTCTATCTGTGTGTGTTTGTCTGTGTGTCGATCTGTTTGTGTGTATGTGCTGCTCTTTCGTTGTGCCGGTCTGTCTTTGTTCCGGTCTGTCTGTCGATCTGTTTGCCTGTGTGTGTCAGTCTGTCTGTATGTCTGTATCCCAGTATAAAGTCAAAATCACTTTACCAATTGGGATAAAACTTGGTACCTAGATTTTTTATAAGATTCCCAAAAGGGTGTTTTGGAATTAGCTATCCAACCTTGAAATTAAGGGTAGTTTACTGAAGGACAAAATGAAAAAAAATCGATTTCGTCAAAATAGGTTTTAACGATTTTGATTAAAATGTGTATCCAGGCGCATCTCATTTTTCCATTAAAATGACAATGAGGTACTAAATCTATGCGAAAATATCCAATTTTAACTATATCTAAGTAACTATTTGGAATAAGAAATAACTTATCTTTACAAAGTTGGAGAACTATTAAAATTAACAGCTTTTATTTGAAATAATATTCTATAAAATAAATATTTTTCGAGTCATAGGCTTTTGAAAATGGTGAGTTGGAAAGATACAGAACAAATAAAATGTTTCTGTAACAGTGTATATTATTCGTTGTATGCTTTTTGGTTAAATGCTATGTTCTTTTTTTCTCATTATGTTTCCACAACAATGTATATTATTTAGTTTCACATGTCTTAAGATGTATAGGTATAATTTAGTTATAAGAGCGAGGAAGGATATGTGGTGAACAGTAGCATTGATTTTAAACTTGATAGGCCTACATGAGATAATAAAATATTAATTTTTTTTATAAAACTCTCACACAATATAATTATCTCCCACCAAATCCGTGTTTCACAATCCAACACCTCGATGAAAACTTTATCAAGACATACATCTCTCCCCGTGTTATGTTTGAAGATTAGCAGTGGTCTGGTGTGTGGATTGGGGTGAGGGGGGAGGAAAAGGGGGGGTTACTTTAGGAAAGAGCCGGGGCGATATATCAACCCCTCCTCTCTCGACAAACCTTGCTCTCTTACCGCGGAGCCAACACTTGTCACAACATACCATGAGAATTGCTACATCTGTGACATTCTACCAAACCTCGTGACAAGTTTTACACCGTGCCTACATCAGGAAAGGGGGCTAGAAGCTCCGTAGTGGGTGGGGGGAGGGGATGGAAAATAATATATCTAGTTAAAGAGCATCACATTAGCTATATAATATATAGTTTGTTTAAATCAAGGTGGGGATGTAGGGGACGCGAGTAAAACGCTGTGTTTTTGCAGTTTTTATATCAAAACTTCTTTTGCCTAAAATAAATAAAATATTTCTCCAGTAGAAACATAATTTTCTTCAAATGGTGATATCAACAGTTGTTGAATTAAATGAAGAGAAAAGTTGTAATTAAATTCCAGGACACTCTTGACAAAATATTCAACAATTACTGTTGATATCACCAAGTGAAGAAAATTAAAGTTTGTGTTTCTATTGTGACAGTATTTTATTTATTTATGCCCAAAACATTTTTTGACATAAGAAGAGCTGCCATAATCTCAACCTTGACTTGTTTCCCTTCTGTTACGCCTTAAGGGTTGTAGTAAGGTGAATATTTATGAAAATCCACCTAAGATGTACTAATAGTGTGGTAGAGCAGACAGAACTCGACGCTGAGTGGCTTTTATTTAGGTCGCTATCTTTATCAACAAGAACGGCGTGAGAGAATATTTTGACAGCTATAGTTTTCCACCCCGTATAAAGTCACATCTGGCATTTATACGCAAAAACACCTCACGCACGTCTCATAGCAAGATACAACTTCAAGGAATAGCCTCAAATGTTTGCGGCCATTACTGTCTCATGTAACTTCTCTATCGCACCCAAAACATTCCAATGAAAACTTTCCTAACCCTATTCTTGCTCACCAATCATACAGACAACGACACTAAGATGTTGAGATATTACAACACATTTTTAAAGACGGTAAGGTCCTGCCACCCCTCAAGAGGCTGCGTCCATTCAACGTATGCCTATAAAAGGGACATCCCGACGGTGTGCCGGCCATAATCACGACAGTCGTCGAAATGATTAAATATCATGGAAGGTCAAGACGTTTGCATCCGCAAAGCAAATCCGGTGAAGCCATTTGCCATCACCAGTATTTTCAACACTTTGTTTCCACTGGATGAAGTCAACGCCAAGCGAGTCATTGTTGGCATGAGTGTCAAGAACAACTTTACGCCCTGTGTCCAGCTAGAAAAATGTGGAGGGAACTGTGTGGTGTCTAGCCGTACAGAGTGTCAAGAACAGGGCAGCTACAGGTCTGTCATATCAAAGTTTTTCAGCAACACGCAGCCTCCTCAGAAGATTAGTCTGACTAATCATGGAATCTCTCTGAGACGCATGTGCGGTGACCGTATGGCCGTCATCAACGAGAAACAAGATGCCAGACTCAAACGGGTCTCCTATCTATCACCTAGCTGGGCGCGTTTTTGTGATGTGTGGGACCTCATCAACGGGATATGTGGTCGACACCCGTCGCACGATATTGCAACGATTTGATCGACACACTCGTCGTGGATGTATGCGACATGCTAACAGAATCAGTGGCTGCCATCGACCTCGAACAGCCTATGGTGGACACGCACATCAGAAACCTGTATCTTATCAGTGCTAACTACTATACACGTCAAGTCGTTGGTTTGGACTATTGCATGCTAGATTGTGAACTAAAAACAATTTTACTAACATATCTAAGAGACACTGTAGAAAAACGTATGAACGAATATATGCGTCATTCCTGTAAAAGTGTATAATAAATATTATGTATATCTGTGAAACCTTTAATGTATCATAAATAATATGTATGTCTGTGAAACCTTTAATCTATAGTGAATATTATGTATGTCTGTGGAACGTTTAATATATAATAAATATATTTTTGTAATATCGTGTTTTATAAATGCTAAATCTGTCTGTCCCTTACACATAGTGTGTAACCAGATACGAGTCTCGACTTGTCGAGCCAGCAAACTGGCACCATGCATGAACAGGGTCAATGACCTCAAGGTCACAATCTATTCCTCTCTCGACTTGTCTTGTCAAGCGACTAAACTGGCGCCAGGTATGAGTCATCAGGGAAAACCCATTGCGACATCATTCTTATCTCGACTTGTCTTGTCGGGCCACCAAACTGGCACCAGGGCTGCGATGATGTCACCGGGAAAACCCATTGCCACATAGATGAGGGAGGGGGAGGGTTGTGACACCAAAATAGATTCAGGGGCTTGTGAGAGGGATTCAATGTTCACTCCACGCTAAGCGGCCGTCGGGAAAGGTTCGTGCTGCGCTCTCACTAGCGATGCCGACACGCCGCGGGAGGAGTGCTCGACGCCGTGGACTGCATGTTCCCTCTACCAATAAATAATAAATAAAATAAACTACAATGCCCGTCCCAATCCTACACAGACATAAAAAAAACCAATGCGCACACATAAAAAACCACTTAGCGCACATAAAAACCAATGAGCACACATAAAAAACAAATGAGACAGGAACAGACAATTTTAGACCAGAATAAACTGTGAAAAGGGGGCAGGGGGAAGGGAAAACCAACAGCCAATCAGAGAGCGAGGGGCATGGTCACATGACCAGCTCTAAGCCAATCAGCGTCGAGTTCTATCTGGTCGACCACACTAGGCTACTTATACTTGAGAGAAGATAAAAAATACATTAAAATAAATAGTAAAACTAATTGATGTAGTTTAGTAAACGTGCACTTTCTGAACCGACTCATTATGTCAGCACATGGCTCATAAGCTAACTTAAATCTAGAACAGACACGACAATCAGCCCTTCTGTCATTAATTCATCATTATGAAAAGAGAAACCCAAATTTCATCCAAATAATTTTTTTTGACCATGCCGAGAGTTGAACCCTGGATTTTCATCTCAATATGCAGACATGCTACCGACTGAGATAAAGTTTCGACTAAAATTAAATACCATAAATACCCACATGGGTAGTAAGTAAGGCACTGCACAAAATTAAAAAAAAAAACTGTTTATTTATTTAGAGACCTGGGTCTGGGCATAAGCAAGGAACATCAAACGTTTCTAGTATGATGTGCCATTGGCAGGGACGTCTGGGTTTGAATCCCAGATGGGTGACCTGAGTGTGTATTTCCTAAACGGACTTCCCACTATACCTTCACGCAAATGCTGGTACAGCTTCTCTAAATAATACCTTCCTAATCCCTATCCTGATAGTAATTTTTTTATCCCTCCGTCTTGTTAGCGTTCAGGCTATACGTAAATGTACTAATTGCTCTAATGGGGCAGGTTGAATTTGAGATAAAGTGTACCCGCATTTGGGTGAGGGGGAGTGGAAAACAATTTAGGATAAACTAGCCCTCTGTACACCCGACCGGTTTCGAATCTCCAATATTTCCGTCATTGACATTCCAGTCTATTATTTGAGTAACGCCCTAGGCGACGCGGTCACCGAAGCGGGTGTTAGTGTAGTTAAATGTGGATATCCCATTAGTTTGTAAGACGCGGAGCACACACACAAAAATGACAACCAACAGCAGAATGATTCATTTAGAACTATAAAAAATATATTCGATTTAAGAAGAAAAGGATGCTTTAAATAACTCTTGAGTAACATATGGCCGATACCACACTCGTCTCGTCATTACTTGTCCGCGAAGTAATTCACCTGTTCAAGGGTGTTGACAGCGACTTCATTATCCCTTGACTACCCCCTTTTCCCCGCCCCATTATTTTATTTATCTTTGTTCTATTTATCCCCACCCCCACGCCTCTTATTCTTCTCCTCGTCTTCAAAACTTTTCGGGCAAACTCTCGCAGGCAATTGTTTCCACCATATTTTTCCTCCCTCTACCATCGTAACAACATTTTGGTACCTTACGTGGGTTCTTCTCCCCCCCCCTTGTACCCCCCTGAGGAGCGCCTGTAGGGGTGGATAGATGGATAGATGTAAGACCACCCAACAGACAAGAAATGTCTCCCCCTCCCCCTTTCTCTAGGGAAGACAGACGAGCATCGGACCGCACGCTAGAGCTGATGCATGACTCCACGGGGGCTGTCATCTGCGTGTCATATTTCCCACCATTTCCCTCCCTTCTCCCTTCCCCTAACTTCTTCTTCTGTATAACACATAAGAGCAAGCGTCGTTACCTCAGACCATAGCGTCGACCGGAAATCGTCAGTCAACCAGGGAGAGAGATTACAAGATTTGTGCTACAGAAGAACAAAATAAGGAAAAAGTACTTTACTAAGACTGTACAGCCGCGGCTTGTCCTGGTTTTATGAATGACCTTGCATTGACCATACATGGCTGCTACAATCTGATTTAATTTTTTTAAAATTATTTTGAGACATTAAAAAGAATAGTTCAAGTATTTAACGTGCACTTTCCAAGCCGAATGATTATAAAAGCACATGACTTATAAACTAACTCAAATCTAGAACAGACACAACACCCTGCCCCCCGGCCGTCAATTAATCACTGTGTTGGATGATGAACCCCAATTATTTCTCTGATGATAAATGTTTTGGTCATGCCGGGAATCGAACCTGAGACCCTTAGATCAGTAGGCAGACACGCTACCGACTGAGATAAGGTGTCGGATCAACCCGATTTGGATAAGCGGGAAAGATTTAATTTTAAAAAGTGACTAAAACTAATTTTGAATATTCGAATATCAAGCTATGTTATCTGCAGTTGTCAATTTTGATAGATATTATAAATACTTATAAAATAATAGTACTGTATAGTAAAATTTTATCAATGTTGACCGCAAAAATTGTTTGTTGTTTGTTGGTTTTATAAAAGTCCCTTTTTACCAGAATCCTAATGTATTGAACATAGTTTAGTGGTTCGTGGATATGACAATGTTCTAAAATATGGCTAAATAACTTTAAGTTGGGTCAGTATTTTTGCAGTTTTTATTTCAAAACTTTTTTTTTCGCCAAAATAAATAAAATATTTCTCCAGTATAAACCTAAGTATAGTTTAATTTTCTTCACGTGGTGATATTAACAGTTGTTGTCTGTCTTGAGTAAAGCAGTATTAAATGAGAAACTTTTTAAATGAGGAGAAAAAGTTGTCATTAAATTCCAGGACACCCTTGACAGATATTCAACAAATGGTGATATCACTATGTGAAGAAAATTATAATCTATGTTTCTACTGGAGCAATATTTGATTTATTTGGACCAAAATAAAAGTATTTTGTTAAAAAATCTACAAAAACAATCGCTTTTTCTCACGGCCCATACACCTAAGTTGCTGATTTATATTACTGACGTATCTTATAGTAGACAGGTAAAAGGCTCTGTTTAGCATGTTTTGTCCCTTGATGATTATTATGAGGATTAATATTAAGGCAAACAAAATTCATCCAATTCATCAAAGTTCCTCCAAGAATAAATATTTTTAAAAAATTTCTTCGAGAAACTATTTTTGATAAAAATATTAAATGAGAAAATTCAATATATCCGCGAGCCTGTTTACACATGAACTGACTCCGGTATGGTGAGGCTATGCAAGACAGTGGAGATGAAGGGACATGAACTAAGGACTCCTGTATAGTGAGGCTGTGCAAGACAGTGGAGATGAATAGACATGAACTAAGGACTCCAGTATAGTGAAGCTCCATTTAAATCTCTTGTTGGGCACACTGCCCTTGTAAGTTTGTTCCTTCCTTCCTCCACCGTTGCAACCCTCTCATGTTGGTTAAAGGGAGGGTTTTAATATTCATCTGGCGTCCATATGCAAAATGCTCGTTGTAGCTACCCCCACCCTCTCTTTCTATCCCCCCTCCCTCGTTGAAATCCAGTAACATCAGCAGCATCAGAACAGGAGTAAAGCGTACACTTAATTCCACTACGAGAGATTTTAAAATATCCCGAAAGGGTAACAGTTCAGTCCAAACTGGCCATTTTCACACAATTTTTTTTTTCCAAGCAAGGGCAATTCGAATTTTTTAATACACAAATCCATTACATCCTAATGTACTCGATATTCTAAGATTAGAACCAAATTAAAATTTGAGATTTTTTTTTAAATCTAAATTTAAAATATTTTTAGAAGTATCAAGTGGATTGCTATTAGTTTAACCTGAGCTAACAACCCGATTCCAGACACTTAATTTACAAATAAAAATAAAAATTATACAAAAATTAACATTATTGCAATGATTTTTTTTCCTCCAAAGATTTGGATTCGGGAAAAATTGAATTAAACCGATAACTAAATTTTTTCTTATCCTAAATCCATAAAATATAATTTAACCTTTTTTTTAATATCCTCTGTCCATCCTTCCCCCTGTACTTGCTTAGCTCCAGACGATGACTGGAGCTTCCAGCTTCTATCCTGGAAAGAGAATGGGAAAACCACTTGTATAAATCATTTATTGGAAAACATTCTGAGTACACACAGCCAAAATTTGGTACTTTGACCTCTACGTCATCAGCAATATAATATACCCGACGGTGGCTGTCAAACTTTGGTACGCGTACCCCCAGGGGCACGCGAGCAGTTCTCGAAAGAAAATGGGCAAAATGACAAGACGACAAAAGGTGGAGGAGAAACAAACGTGGCGGGGAATTTCCTAGGTGACTGAGGCCTTAAAAATGAGGTGGCTCAGTGGCTTAATATTGTATAGTAATGGAAATTTATTAAAATAAAGAAAAAGGAAAAATAAACTAACTAATAAATGTAAATTTAATGAAGAAATCTCACCTAGGGAAATAGGAAAAATGTGCGAAGAATCCAATGGACAAAGGTGACATTTTCTTTCTTTCTTCTATCTTATATTGTCTACTAGAGTTTTTATGAAAAAACATTGTTTAGGTAAAATAAATCAATTTATTGCTCCAGTAGAAATAGAACGTTTAATTTTCTTCACATGTTGATATCAACAGTTGTTGAATATCTGTCAAGGATGTTCTGGAATTTAATAATAAGTTTTTCTATTAATTTTAAAAGTTTCTCATCTAATGCCACTACGCTCATGACAAATATTCAACAACTGTTGATATCACCATGTGAAGAAAGTTAAACTCTGTGTTTATACTGGAGAAATATTTTTTTATTTTGGCCAAAAAACTGTTTTGCTAAAAAAAATTGAAGAAACATTGCCCTTAACTTGCGTCCCCTACACTCCCACCTTGAAGTCTGATGCAACATTGAGGCAAATAAATGGTTTCATATTTTTGGTAAATATATATATATATATATATATATCTTTGTGCGGTGTTAACAGGCGAGATTTTGTACACATTCGTTTAATTATTAAACCTAGAGAGAAACAATTAATTAGCTATGAGCCTACCTTCGCGAATGGTGACTGAGAATACCTGTAGTGATGATGATAGCTGGGGCACCCCAATCTTGATTCTTGAGCACTTATTCACACGAGAGAGTTTCATGGCTGTGTTTCTCGAGAGCTAAAAGACACTTGAACTCAGTTTTTTCCCGTTATACTAAGAAAAGCGCGGGATTAGCGAGCCTAGAGCCATTAGGGGAGAAGGGTCGATGCGGTGCTGACACCTAGTGCGAATGAATAGAATTAATTACACATAGAATAAAGCACAGCTGGCTCAGTAGATATATTCATACTAAACAGTCTAAAATGGTATTAAATCTTCATTTTTTTGTACTAGTAAAAATGTTACAATTGAGTTTATTTTACTTTATAAAGTGATAAAATTGAATTTTTAGAAATTAGGTCCCTTCAGGATTTTCTATTTTAAATGTGGTCCTTATGATAAAACGAATTTTACACACCTGCCTTAAACCATGTGACCATTAGTTCAGAAAACTTATTGGTTTAGTCGCCCTATATCAACCTTTGAACTATCTTGACTCAAAGAGTCAGGCACGCCAACTGTGTGACCAACCTTACACGTTGTATAGTGAGATCTTTATAGGAAGTGCCTTATCTGACAGCTGTGAAAGTTACTATACCTACTTTTACGTATTCATACGTCAAGTCATGTGATCTGCAGCTGTCACTTTTGATTGATATTATCAATACACATAAAATTATAATAATAGTATAGTACAATTTTATCAATTTTGACCGAAAAAAATATGTTTGTATTTTATAAAAGGTTCTTCCTATGATTTAATTTTTTTCCTCAGCGTCTTACTACCCGTTAAGGTTATGCACCTATGTACCAATGACGATAATGTGTTTGGGATGAGTAAGTTTGAATTTAGAGGAAGTGTACCCGTATTTGCATGGAGGGAGTATGGCAACATATTTTAGGAAATAAACACCTTCAGTTCACCAAACCCCAAACCGGGATTCAATCCCCCAATCTCCCTATCATCGGCAGTCCCTGTCTAGTGCGAGAGTGACACCTCAGACCATGCGGCCACAGAAGCGGGTCGTTATGAAAATGAGACAGTAACAATAAATCACTGTAAATGTTCCCACAGTTTGGTGCTTAAATATCGTCCACCGCTATACCGCGAGGGGTTGTTGTCGAGCGCCCTCCCCTCAGCTTTTTCTGCCCCTGATTACTTATGTAAACATGATCCCCCCTTCTCCCCCAACCTTCTTCTTTATCACGCTCGGGTGTAATTGGGCGACACACAATCAATGGCGGGACGTCTGTTGCCTCGCTTAGCATCCTAAACGAGGTAGAGGCAGCGGTGAATCAACCCTCCCACCGCAGTACCAGCGTCACGACGCTCGCGTCGGTCCAAACAAGCCGCGCAAACACACACACACACACACACACACACATACACACTCCTCATCGCTGTTGAGAATTCCAGACACGCAACTGGGCGACGGAAACTGTGTCTAGCCGGGATTGGAACCCGATGGTTTTGAAGTTGAACGTTTACTAAACTAACTACACCGAATATCATTTCTGAGGCAACTGTATGGATACTATTGGGAAATAGCGTTGTAGTTTTCTTGTTTTTAGTGTGGTCAGTGTTCCCTTAAATTTTATAAAACAAACTTTACAACGCTGTTTCATCGATGTTTCCAGTATCTCCTTCTCACCCCAAATCATCACCTTCTGACAAATGAAAGCGAGGAGACTTGGCAACAGTTAACAGAGATACAGAGCAAATATATAAACAAAAACTATCACCGCTTTTTACTACTTGTTCAGGCTATACACATATATGATAATTACTCTAATGGGATAGGGAGGGGAAGCATTTTAGAGGTAAGCTATCCGCATTTGCGTGAAAGGAGAGTGATAAACCATTTAGGAAAAACCACCCGAAGTCCATCAGACCTGAGGTTCCTTCAGAGGTGATACGGAGTGTACTGTCTTCTATGTGTGAACCTGCTTTGGAACCACGGGAAGAATAATATTCAGCACTTAACGAAATTCGAACCAAATACCTTCGATTTAGTTGGTCGTCACCTGAAATAATAATGACCACGGCCAAATCTTAAGGCAGCGTTTTTTTTAAAATTTACAAACTGTTTTACTACCCATCCGGGATATACGAGTATATTAATTACGATAGTATAATAGGGGTGAAAAGGTAGAATTTTAGAAGAAATGCACCCACGTTTGCGTCGAGGGGGAGTGGGTGGGAAAATTAAGGAAGAAAAACACCCTTAGTAAGCCCGACAGGGATTTGAACCCCGTTCTTCCCGTCAACCAGAAATTCAGTTCAACACTAGAGTGACGCGTTAAGATGGGATGGATGGAAGGAGAAGCGAGACTAGGGTGGTAATTTTTCGGTTTCTATGTCAGACAATTTTTTCCGGCAAAATAAATCAAGTATTTCTCCAGTAAAAATATAAGAGTTTACTTTTCTTCACATGATGATATCAACAGTTGTTGAATATCTGTCATGAGCATAGATACATTAGACGAAAACTTATAAAATGAAGAGAAAAAGTTGTAATTAAATTCTTGGACACCCTTGAGAGATATTCAACAAATGTTTTTATCACCACGTGAAGAAAATTAAACTCTTGTGTTTCTACTGGAACAATATTTGATTTATTTGGTCGAAACATTTTTTTCAGGTAATAATAATAATAATAATATTTAGCACCGCGTCTTACTACCCGTTCGGGTTATACGCTTAAGTACTAATTACACTAATGGATTAGGAATTGGGAAGGTTGAATGTAGAGGAAGTGAACCCGCATTTGCGTGGAAGGAGAGTGGAAAACCATTTAGGAAAAACCACCCCCAGTTCACCCGACCGAGATTCGAACCTCGATCTCCCCGTCCTCGGCGGTCAAGCTCAACACGACTAGCGCGTTAGTCAACTACGCCACCGAGGCGGGTTTTTTCAAGTAAAAACTTGAGAAGTACTGCCCGTGGCTCGCGTTCACTACCATCCCCACTATGTGACCATGCGACCACTGATGGGCGGTAACCGGACGTGGAACTGACCCCTGGAACGTAGGCCAGGTAAATACGACCTTCTCAATGTTTGATTAGCAACAATAGACTACCGACGAATAATGGCCCTATGAACAGTCTTCCTTCTGATCCTTCACGGACACATCTCGTGATCCGGTTATTAGGAACACTCCCAAGACTTTCAATAACGATACATATCATGGTCAGGGACGACTGGAGGGAATTTAATTAGGGTACACTGCTCTCACAAACTTTTCATCGTGGGGAATACGACATCAATGACTAAAAAAAAGGTGGAGTTTTACATATATATGCGCCACGTCTTACCACCTGTTTAGGTTATACACATATGTAGACTACTAAATGGTATTTCACTCCCCCTCCACGCAATTACGGGTACACTTCCACTAAATTCAGCCTTACTTATCCCTAACTCATTAGCTTAATTATTAGTCTACATGCTACGTGTACAACCTGACCAGGTAGTAAGACACAGTGCTTATATATAAAAATAAACCCCACATTTTATAGTCAATTGTATCGTGTATATATATATATATATAAGCACTGCGTCTTACTACCTGGTCAGGTTGTATACATATGTAGGCTAATAATTACGCTACTGTATTAGGGATAAGGAAGGCTGAATTTAAAGGAAGTGTACCCACATTTGCGTTGAGGGAGAGAGTGAAAACCATTTAGGAAAAGCCACCCTCAGTACGCCCGACCGGGATTTGAACCCCGGTATGCCTGTCATCAGCCTTATATTATATTGCGAGAGTGATGCCTTAGACCATACGGCCACCGAAACAGGTTAAGGTGGATTTAATAAAATGTTAGTTTCATTTTATCTGTATTGATATGATTTTTAAAAAGTGGTAGCTACACATCACTTTATTTAGGTATTTGATCGGAATTAACACAATCATTCAAAACCAACGCCTGCAGATCACATTATTTATTTGACCGGAATTAAAACGATCTTTCAAAACCAACGCCTGCAGATCACATTATTTATTTGACCGGAATTAAAACGATCTTTCAAACGAACAGTTGATCACATTACTTGTTTGATCAGAATAAATACAGACACAGTGACTAAAATAAGTCTCCAATGAAAACTGTTTGAGTCTTGTGTAGAACTCGGCTCCTGAATAGAAATATTTTTATTGATAGTAATTTATGAATAGGTCTTAAATTTTATGATGTCATGACTACATGAAGCGTCTGAGAAGTATGGAGTCACAAGAAGTTGTTGGTGGGAAAAGGGGGGGAGTAAGAGAGGGGGGGGTAGTATGTTAAAATTCTTCAGTGGCACATCACGGGCCGGGAGTTATTTCTCAACACAAGTAGCTGCTACCAAACGCATTCACCGGTTATTGTTATGACTTACGATAATTCACGACTTGGCGTTGAAAGGAATAAGACCCTATTGTTACTATATCCGTCGTTAAAATTTTCACTTCTATAGTCGTGATTATGTATGTGAAAAAAGCCCCCTCCCCCCCTCAAAAAAAAAAGTTGATTGGACATTATATTCAAGCGGCGATGTTTTTATTTTTTATGACTATTTATTTTTATTTACCGGGGGTTTACAGCAAATTGTGAATATCAGTAAAGTTGGATGATGTATTTTGCTCCTGCATTTTTTGTAACTCAATTAGGGAGGAAAAAACTCAGGGCACCCAAGCCAAGATTAAAAACCCTGACCTCTCAGTACTTGTAAAAACTGGTCAAGACGATCTTGACGCTTATTCCGCGGGGCCCACGGATCTGGGGTTTAGCGTATATTAAAACAAAACAAACGCTACAGATAAATATAAAACATGTTAATTTCAAAGTAATTTCACATGAATTCATCCACAAATTAATAATACGTTATAATTATTATCATTATTATTATTAAGGTCCGTTACCCTGACGGAATCTTATCCTCCAGTATATCCTATCGGCAGCTTCCTTTTTTATATCCTGAGTCTTCATCTTCTTTCCTTGTTTGAGGCCATCCATCCGTTGCATTCGTGGTCTTCCTGGTTCACCTTTGCCTTCCATGAAGTCACTCAACAAGACAAAATAATATTCTTGTAATGTGCCCTTCCAGTTAACCTTTCTTCATAGTCTCACCTGCAGGGTGGTTCTCTTTTCATTAACTCTTCTTAGAACTTCTTGGTCACCAAAAATATCCATTTTATGCTCTCTTCTCATCCAAAGCTACTCTCAAAGCTTTCCAAATATTTTTTCTCCTTTTTCCAAGCGAGGTTTCACCAGGATTTTCCTCATCTCCAGGCACAGTTTACTAGTCAGTAGCATCCTCTTCTTGTTGAAAGCATCCTTGACCACTGCTCCCCAGGTTCCAGTTTACTAGTCATTAGCATCCTCTTCTTGTTGAAAGCATCCTTGACCACTGCTCTCCAGGTCCAGTTTACTAGTCAGTAGCATTCTCTTCTTGTTGAAAGCATCCTTGACCACTGCTCCCCAGGTCCAGTTTACTAGTCAGTAGCATTCTCTTCTTGTTGAAAGCATCCTTGACCATTGCTCTCCAGGTCCAGTTTAAGAGTCAGTAGCATCCTCTTCTTGTTGAAAGCATCCTTGACCATTGTTCTCCAGGTCCAATTTTGCTAGTCAGTAGCATCTTCTTTTTGCTGAAAGCAGCCTTAGCCATTGCTCTCTGGTCCAGTTTGCTAGTCAGTAGCATCTTCTTCTTGTTGAAAGCATCCTTGACCATTGTTCTCCAGGTCCAGTTTGCTCGTCATTAATATCCTCTTTTTGTTGAAATCAGCCTTGGACAATTCTATTTTTGACTTTATCTCTCGTGTACACTGCGATTTTGTCTCAATTAAACTTCCCAAATATTTTAAATTATCCATATTCTCCAGCGTCACAAAATAAAACTTTATTTATTTATTGATATTCCTTTTATTTTGCTTCGCTGTAACAACAACCTAACCTCAACCAATACGCTACATCTCATAAACACGCATTTATTATTTCCGCCCCTCCCCGGCCTTCTGTTACTTCTTATCATCATCATCATCATCATCATTATTTCCCTGATGCATAACGAACCTCTCCATCTCTCTTGTTATTTTTGTTTCTGGCCAGGTTATAATATAATGGAGACATATAAACTGTTAAGTGGACGTCCAGCAGCGCGATGCATTGTGGGGCTGTCACAATATGCCCACCTCTCCTCCCCATGTACCCCCTTCTCACGGGTTGGTCTGATGGATTGAGTGGCCAGAGTTAAAGGCGATTCTTACTCGATCCATCCACTTCTCTACTGGAGACTCTATGGTGTTCAGGAAGGCTCTTTTGATATACAGGATGGGGGGAAAAAATTGAAGATTTTTTTTATCTGTTTGTTGTTGTGAGCTGTATCTACTTGAAACATAGTAATTATTATTTGATATAGTGGAAGAAATGATGGGGGGGG
>CABFWO010000692.1:133237-155757 GCA_902155825.1 Timema genevievae | reverse complement strand
GTGCTTTACGTCTTACTATCCATCCGGGCATACATGTAAATATATTTACACAAATGGGTAAGAAATGCGTTAGGTAGAATTTAAAGGAAGTGTAGGGATCTAACCACATTTGTGTGGAAGGAGAGTGGGAAACCATTTAGGGAAAAAACTCAGTTGATCTGACTAGGATTCGAACCACGATTTCCCTGTCATTAGAGGGCCAATCTAACATGAGAGTTATTGCCTTAGACCGTTTGGTTACTGTAGGGAGTCACACTTAGGTCCAATAGATTCCCTCGTATTGAATCACCTGACTCCATACCACGTGACCACCAACAATCTATCAAATCAGTATTCAAACACTCACTTTGATGGCTGCATGGTTTTAGGCGTCACTCTTGCAGTTAGACTAAATTAACGATGATGAGGTTGGAATTCGAATCTCGGTCAAGTGTACTGAGGATAGTTTTTCAAAAATTGGTTTTCCACCCTCCTTCCACGCAAATTTGGGTACATTTCCAAAGTATAACCTTCATAATCTCTAACACATTACGTAATTGATACATCGGCGTATAACCCGAACAGGTAGTAAGACGCGGTGCTAAAAAAAACATTCAAAGTCTTTTAAATCTGTCCAAACTAACATGTCGTGATCGTAGGGAATAAATTTATGAAAAAAAGTTTTCACTCCCCGACATCATCATCATCATCATCATCATTTGTCAAGTGACGTCTCAATTTAATTCCACACAGCCCCTGCGGCCATCTTGCAGCACACCCTCAACACGCACACCTACACTCTCTTCATATAAAAACAGTTCCTATTGTATACTGTACAGTCATAGTATCAAGCCATGAGAATTCCCTTTTTTTTCATTCAGGTTTTAGTAGGCTATCTACAAATTTTTACTTTACTACCCATTTGGGTTTGACGCATATGTACTAACTAGCGAATATTTCGACAATTTGAAACTATTAAAAAACTACCCTCTTCTCCTTTCACCCTCTTAGGGGCGGAGTTTATAAAAATACAAATAAAAAAAAGTCTACTTGTTACCTAAAAAGAGCCTTACTGCCAAGTTTTATCTCTCCAGCTCAAGTGGTTTGGAAGATACGGTTATGCCTACAAAAATGTTCCAACCCCCCGTTCCACCACCTTAAGGGTTGAATTTTGCAAAGCCCCTTCTTCTAGAATACCTACGACTTTAAAGGGTCCTCCCCACCAAATTTCAAGATTCTAGGTCCAGTGGTTTGGGAGATACAGTGATTAGTCAGTCAGTGTCTGGGATTTCGTCTTTATAATTTATGATTAGTAAAAAAAAATATTTAAAATAAACTACCCCTTAAGGTGGAATGGAAGAGGACGCGAGAAAAGGCCAATGTTTTTGAAATATTTGTGGCAACACTTTTTTTTTGTTAAAATAAATCAAATATTTCTCCAGTAGAAAAATTAAGTTTAATTTTCTTCACACGGTGATATCAACAGTTGTTGAATATCTATGGCATTGTGGCATTAGATGAGAAACTTTTTAAATGAAGAGAAAAACTGTCATTTAATTCCAGGACCCCCTTGACAGATATTTAACAACTGTTGACATCACCACGTGAATAAAATTAAACTCTTATGTTTCTACTGGAGAAATATTTGATTTATTTTGGCCAAAAAAAGTTTTGCTATAAGAAACTTCAAAAACACGGGCTTTTTCTCGCATCCGCTTTCATCCCACCTTAATATGGTTTCCTCGGTAAAGCAAACATTATTTGTATAATCACATGAAACACTCTTTAAATATAAATATTCAACAAATTCTAAAATATGAGTCAACATTAAATTTCCTTCAAATGATTTTTTCTATGAAAAAGAACATAAAACTATTTATCATGTTAGAGCCATTCTCAAAACATTACAAATTTTCAAAAATATGTCATCAGTAAACGCCCCTTAATTTAAAAGTTGGACTCAAATTTTTTACATAAAACTAAATATGACCAAACAACAATAACTATCAAGTCCAAACAAAATCCAACAAACCTTTCTTTGAGGGGATAGGGGGAGGGGGTGTTCTGGGAGGCATTAAACGTAAAGCTTCAACATAATCTCGGAGTTGAAAAAGTGTTTACGATTTCAATACTCTCTCTATATAAGAAAGTGAAAAATAGCCCCGATATATCCGTCATTTACTTGACGAACAGACGCGGGCATTAGCGCTGAAAGCTAACGGACCAATTAGCGCCAAGGAGTAAAGAACCGTTGACCAAGAAGAGGGGGAGGGGGGGGACTGATTGACGGGTGCGCAAACAGTGGTCCGCGGGTGCTAAGTGGCCGTAATCCCTCGCGACCAGAAGGAGTGACGGCTTCCTAGGCATTCTCTCTCTC
This sequence comes from Timema genevievae, assembly GCA_902155825.1. NCBI lineage: Eukaryota > Metazoa > Arthropoda > Insecta > Phasmatodea > Timematidae > Timema > Timema genevievae. The sequence goes on along the minus strand of CABFWO010000692.1, from coordinate 153,401 downwards.
TCTCTCTCTCTGTCTTCCTTTCTTCCCTCCACGCGCGAATTGCTACAAATAACGTCGAGATGCGCCGGAAGTGTGGGCCAGGCTCGACATCTGGTCACTGGGAGAAGAAAAACAGTTTCATATTTCTCGAATGATCGAGGTATGAAGGGGAAGGAAGGGGTTTATAGCCTCGTTTTAACTTATCTAATTTTGAGTTGTGTTTCTATATATATAGTCCTCGGTGTCCTTGTGTTAAGGCGCTTGCCTCAGGTCCCGATGTTCGTGGGTTCAACCCCATCCAAGTTTGATGAATTTTTTTTGAGCGATAAAAATTCGTAGCACAACTTCTTACGGAGGGGATAATTGGTATGGTATAATTGGCATAATTGGTAGGCTCTTTCTTTTCTCGCTCATAGAAATGCCACGTTGAAGGCAGTGGGGAGCCACCACACTTCCTGAACTCCCCTAGTGTATGGTATTTCTACCAGATGGTGCAGGCAGCACTAACCAACTTCGGATGGATAGAAATCAAACCAACTTTCGGGTTGTTGACTTAATAAAAAGGGTACAAAACAGACATAATGATTTTTAGCACCCATTCTCAAAACCCATTTGAATGTACTGAATACTCTAATCCATCAGGGATGAGAGAAGTTAAACTTAGAGGAAGTGTATCCACATTGGTGTGGAAGGAGATTGGAAACCCTTTAAGGTAAAACCACCCTCAGTACGCTCGACCGGGATTCTCTAACCCCGATTTCCTCATCACCGGAAATCCAGTTTGTTGATAGAGTGACGCTTTAAACCATGCGACCATCGATGGGTGTCTCCCAAAATAGTTGCCTACACCATTAACATTCGAGTCTCGAAAGTTCTAGGTTCCGCTAAATCCGAACTGGTCAACAGAAAAAAAACCAACACAATGTTTGTGATATGGTTGTGTTTTGTGACATGTGAGGAGGGGTTGGTTGATAATGTGTTCCTTACAGTGGATTCCGCCTGACTCACCTTTGGCTGCCAACAAACAGAACCGTAAGTTACAACTTCATTAACGTAAACTCATTTAGTTATTAGGTTTACTAAGCACAACGAAATGTTCTGAGATCATTCAGATTTAAATAGCCCAAAAATTAAAATATACAGTAGGATTTTGGTAGAAAGTACAGTATTTAACAAAGTTAATAAAACAATTTTAATAAATTCATACGTCAAGTCAGGTGATCTCCAGCTGTAACGTTTTATAGATATGATCAATACCTTTAAAATAATATTCATGCTATAGTGAAACGTTATCAATTTTGACCGTAAAAATTATGTTTGTATTTTCTAAACTGTTCTTCCTGTTAAAATTGGACTATATGTGTAACTTTCTAAAAATTCATCGTGAAACATCATTCATCATTTATAAATGTATTTATTTTGTGAGTAAATAAACATAAACTAGATTATTTAACTTCTTAAACACTTTGGAAGTTTCTCATAATTTGAAATAAACCCGATTACTTAGTCCTCTTTAGCTAAGTTTAAAATATCACTCAATAATAATTGCAACAATTATTATATTGTTAATTGTAATGTTTGCTTTATTTAATAGATCCTTTCCATCTTTGTACAGTCATCGTATCGTGTATTGTCGCTAATTTTTCATAAATTCTGTTTGTTCTGTTGATTGTGTTTTGTCTTTTTTGATTGTTTAACACAAAACTCCCCCTTCTCTTGTTATTCCATGTAGTCCGAGTTCTCGGTAATCCGAGGTAATCTCGGTTACATCCATCTCAAGAAGTATCGAGACTCTAATGCAGGGGTCAGCCACTTTTCTTTCTTTTTTTTTTGTCCCCGATCGACCAATAAACTTCCCTAAGATTCCGAGTTCATCCATCGTTTCTTCATTATACTTTCGCTTCTTTTTTTTGTCTACACATCTTATAAATTCTACCCTCCTTTTTTTTTTGTCTACATATCTTATAATTATTCCTTGAATTCTACCCTCCTTAATTACTTGTGTCCTCACCTTTCTAGGAAAAATAATAAATTAATAAAATGTTAATTTAATTTTCCTGTGACATAACCGATTATGACGGTCAAGGTTATTTCGGTCACACTCAAATATTATTTGAAAGTATTTACGAGCTTAGAGGTCATAAAGTTCTACTTTTAAGTTGGGAGTGTAGGGGACGCGAGAAAAGCTAAACGTTTTTGCAGTTTTTATAGACAAACTTTTTTTTAAAATAAATCAAATATTGTTCAAGTAGAAACATAGTTTGATTCTCTTCCCACGGTGATATCAACAGTTGTTGGATTGCACTTACCTATGCGGATAATCAAGATGGACCACCAAACAATATTACTCTCCATTGTCGGCTATGGAGCTTGTATATGGGCCCAAAGACTGAATAACGTAGTACCGGCTAGAGCCATCCGGGGGGTTGAGAGGAACATTCTTCTGAGGCTCTCAGGGGTAGCGACAGATGCCCTGATCGTCACCCTAGGTATGTGGCCACTGGATCTCCTGACAAGGGAAAAAGGAGTAGGATACGGGTCGAAGAAAAATAAGCAGGAAAAAGTGAAGATTCTGACCTCCCCGGAAGTCAATAATGCTGGAGAGACAGAAGTGGTACTGTTAACAGAGTGGCGGAGACGATGGGAGGGAAGAGAAACTGGGAGGCGAACATTTCAACTGTTTCCGAAAGTTGTGGAAAGACTTGAGAATGAGCACCTAGAACCGTCCTGGGGTTTGGTCCACTTTATAACTGGGAAAGGACCGTATCCAGCATCCTTAAGAAAGCAGGGATCGATTGACTCGAGTGAGATTGTCTGTGGACAGGAGGGGACGCCATAACGTATAGTATTGGAATGTGTTCAAACCCAAGAGGTCAGAAGAACCTTCTAACTCGGAATACAAGGACTTGTAGGACACATTCTGAGAGACCCAGTTATGTGGAAACTCCTGGACGCTGTTGCATCAGAAGTATCAGACAAAGCTAGGAATGGTTACCTGACAGCTCTGAACGAAGCTACAGATAGAAGACCAAGACTAGACAGACAAGAACTACAAAACAGAACTGACGACAGTGACAATGATGATGACGACACACTGAGTGACACTGAGATCGACACCAGTGGTACTCAGTAGCGGATATTTAGGAATAAGTAGGAGGGGTTGAAATTTAGGTGATGACGTAAGCAACCCCTCAGAGAGGAGAGGCAATAAATAGCCGGAATGTGACGGACACGAGTTGGGACCTGGAAGACTAGTTCGGCTGATGGGTCCTGAGGGAGGTTGGGGATGCCCTAACAACCTGAAGGACCAACTTTCCAGCCGAAAAAAAACCTTGAGCCGTGACAGCACCCGAACACAGAAGAGAACCCTAGGCGGGATGATTCCTTCTCTTGGCCACAAGAGAAAGGGATTGAGGCAGTTCGGCTTCCTGGGTCAAGATGGAAAAAGGCGGTTGTTTGGCAGCCCGCTGGTCACCATCGGACTTAAGGTAGATGTCCCGGCGATGAACATACACTTAGTAATAAGATTTAGTTAATTTAGTATATGGTAGGGGGGGTTAAAATAGTGAATTAAAATAAGGTAATATTTAGATGCTTAGCCTGTTTGTAATAACAATTTAAATAAGAAAATGATACATTATAAAAAAAAAGAATATATCAAAAGTAGAATGGCTTGGATTTAAATATTGTTAAGATACCGAGCCAAGCAAACAAGGAAAAAAAAGTTAAAAAAGTAATAATAATAATAATAATAATAATAATAATAATAATAATAATAAAAGTTGTTGAATATTTGTCAAGGATACTCTGGAATTTAATGACAACTTTTTATCTTCATTAAAAAGTTTCTCATTTAATGCCGCTATGCTGATGAGTAATGACAGATATTCAACAACTACTGTTGATGTCACCATGTGAAGAAAATAAACTTTTATGTTTCTACTGGAGAAATATTCTCTTCATTTTAGAAAAATTTGCTTAAAAAACCCTGAAAAAACACTAGCCTTTTCTCACGTTCTCTTTCTTCACTCCCACCCTATAGACGACGTAGTTTTACTACGCGATCTACTTAAAGTTGCCGTTTGATCGACTTCTACTCCACCGTATTTTCTTTTAATACAAGCCCTTCTGAAATACTACGCCTGCGTGTACAACAAGGGAGGCGAATGTTTGTGGCCTAAAACGGACGTCTTTCTTTGCGAGATAATGTCTTAATGTATTGGAGTCTCATTCAATGATTTGTAATGCTGCACCATGGAGATCAGGATAGCGCAGGGGTGTCCTAAAATGTGGGCCAGAGGCGGCTCTTGATGATACTCTGGTGGAACAGGCTTCCTTGGCTAAACTTACCGTTGTTTTTGGGTCAGAGCATCTCACTACTTGTTCGGAGTATATATATATATTAATTACGTTAGTGTGTTAAGGTGATGAAGGTTGAATTTAGAGGAAGAGTATCCGCGTTTGAGTGGAGGGAGAGGGGAAAACCATTTATGAAAAATAACACTCTCAGTCCAGCTAAGATATTTGAGGTTTGAGGATTCGAGATTAAAAAAATTAAGTAAAAATAAAGTCAAATTTTTAATTTAAATTTGTTTTAGATCCCTAATACTGCCTATTCGTGACTCGGACTCTACATAATTTAATTTTATTAGAGATTAAACTTATTAACCAAAACCACGGACATTTATTTAACATTTAACTGAACGTAGCATCTAGACTTCATGTTTTAATGAATTAAATATATAAAATAATGTTAACATTTTATTAAAATTTTAATTTCCCTTGACCCGCTTCGGTGGCCGCGTGGTCTAACCTGTTACTCTCATGTTAGACTAGACGGCCGAATATTGAGAGATCGGGGTTCAATTCTGGTCGAGTGCACTGAGGATGGTTTTTAATAAAAATGTTCCACTCTCCTTCCGCGCAAATGCGGGTGAACTTCCTCCCAATTAAACCTCCTCAATCCCTAAGCCATTAGTGTTATTAGTATATTGCCGTAAAACTCGAACGGATAGTAAGACGCGGTGCTAAGAAAAAAAATCCTCTTAAGTTGTTCAGTATTTCCAAGATTTGGATTTGAGACTCGGGATTCGTAAATAAAATGAAAATTTGGGTTCGAGATTCGAAAAAATATTGGCTTAACTTGATGCTAACTAAAACTTTTTAGTAATTGATTTGATTAAAACGTGTTTTATTATATTCATATGGATTTAAAATTGTATTAATTTATTTCAACAAAGTGGAGGGGGGGGCGGGAAATCGGTACGAAATTTAAGTCTTATTTTAGGGAATGCCTTAAAAAAAACGTGGGAAGAATAGTCAGATTGTGTGTAACCCCTGATCAGGTCGAGAGCAGGGAGCCGGCTACGAGAATGTGATTCAATCCTCATAAATCTGGGCTACTCCTCCCCTTCTTCCGAGATGGAGGGGTACGATAGCGGCATCTGGGACCTTGTAATTATCACCTGAGAGGGGCGTTTTGTAAGGGAGGGGGTCGAACCGGGATCTACTCTGCCAGGGATCTCTTAACGCTGCCACCTTCTAAGAGGGGATAGCGTCAACAATATTCTCAAAAAATATTTATCAGTCTGAGATTTAATTCAAGCATGGAGCTCGTTTGCATTTATTTTACTTGCGCTCCGCGTCTTAATACAGTTAAATTTTCATAGCAAGGGCCTTTTAGAAAGCATGAATATATTTTCTGGCTTATATCATTTATATGGTTTGGACTAGCCAAACCAGAAATACCCAGTATTAGTGTGATATATTGTAGAGAAAGTTTTATATCTTCTTCACTTCTACAAAAGTATCTTTTATGCAATTAAATTGAACCATAACTTTTGAACGGATTTGTCCATCCAAGACTGAAAGAACAAGCTGTATTCATAATGTAGTACTACATCTTTAAGCAATTGTTTTTTTTTATTAATGCTTCACTTATTTACAAATCTCCATGCAATGCAATTAAATATTAATATTTTGGCTATTTTTTGAACGGGTTTGACCAGCCAAGAGTTAAATACCAAGCTGTACCAATAGTGTAATCTCTACATATATTATCAATAGTTTTTTTGCTTTGTATGCTTCTCTTATACAAAAAAAATCTCTTCATTTAATGAAACAGCTATATGTGATTTTTTTTCCCTACACGTGTTTGACTGGCTAATACTTAAGGGCCAAGCAGTATCTACAGTTTTAGTTCCACATCTACCGAAGATAATGATATGTTTGCTCCACTTCTGCAAGTGTCTCCTCCGTGGACTAAAATTACTCTATATAGGCCTATTTGGTGCACATATCTGACCGGCCAAGACTGAACCAACAAGCTGTATCTACAGTATAAATGCCACATCTACAAGCGATGGTGCTATGTTTGCTTCATGTCTGCAAGTGTCTCCGCCATGTAATGAAATTACAAGAGGGGGTGTTCCAAGTGGGCTTTTAGTTCTGCGAGACACTCTTAAACCCCCTCCCTCCCTACCTCTTACCAAACACCCTTGTGATACTGGGGGTAAATAACTCCCAGAGATACTGCCAGGGCTGGACGCGTGAATAGTTTTCCTGTCTTTGACACTGTGGTCTGGAGTTCAATCTCAATCTAATACGGAATAGGTTTGTTTTATCTATATCTACAGCTTTCAATACTAAAAGTGAGTAAAGTGTAGATACTTTACTCTAGATACATCCTTAAAGTATTTGTCCACTCCTGTTATTTAAGAATAGTTGACACCTCCTATATTGGATGGTTGCCCACCTCTGTTATGTAAGTAGAGCTGACACCTCATTTATTGGATGGTTGTCCACCCCTGTTATGTAGGAATAGCTGAAACCTATATTGGATGGTTGTCCACCCCTGTTATGTAAGAACAGTTGACACCTCCTATATTGGATGGTTGTCCACCCCTGTTATGTAAGAACAGTTGACACCTCCTATATTGGATGGTTGTCCACCCCTGTTATGTAAGAACAGTTGACACCTCCTATATTGGATGGTTGTCCACCCCTGTTATGTAAGAACAGTTTACACCTCCTATATTGGATGGTTGTCCACCCCTATTATGTAAGAACAGTTGACACCTCCTATATTGGATGGTTGTTCACCCCTGAATCAAGAAAGAACGTTGTCTAGAGACTACAAGGTGACGTGTTTTTTGTCAGAAGATATTGCACTACCCCTTGCCCCAGGGCGGGCTTATCTTGACAGCAAGGGTTGAACCTCTGTGTCCTATCAACCCTTGAGACGCGACCCCTGTTGGTATATTACCCGCGACACTAGTCAATATCATGAGAGGGAGCTCGGACCGCCCGCCATATAGCCATGAGCTGTGTGTTTCTATGAGGACATTCTTATCAACCAGTTGGAAGGATATCATCTCTATGGACTGCAGTGTGCTGGGTCTCTACTAGTGAAATAACTGTTAGAGCGGGTGACTAGCCACTTAGGGGGTCTCTAGTTCAAACCCAGAGGTAGATTTCTAAAATAATATAGTATGACAGCTTTTTATTAGCAATGTATCTTACTACCCATTCGTTTATGCACATATATAATAATCACACTATTGAGTTAGGGAATAAGTAAGATTGAATTAAGAGGAAGTATACCGGCATTTGTTTGGCTGAAGAGTGCTAAACCCTTTCGGAAATAGCCACCCTTAGTAAGCTTACTAGGGTGACCTGGCGGTCTCGGGGTAAGGCGTCAGACTCCTGAGCTTGGGGTCCGGGGTTCAATCCTCTGTCCAGGCACAGATTATCTGATTGCCAAACCCTTCCTTCACCTCTGACAAGACGTGTATTAATCACAACTTGTGAATGTGTGGAGTGTTAGGCCTCCACCGTGGTTCGGATCCCACGTTAAACTGTAGGTCCTCCATTTTATCTCACAATTACCCTACCGTTACACATTAGCCTAAGTGCGTACGATACGAATGGGTAGTAAGACGCGGTGCTAATAATAATAATAGTAATAATAATAATAATAATCTTACACTTGACCGGTATTCAAGCTCCATTTTCCCTATCATCTACAATCCAGTCTATTTCAAGAGCTACGCCTTAGACCATGCGGACACCGAAACTGGTTACCGACAGTTTTAGTTCGTTGTTTAATGTCAAGGGCTCTCATATATATATATACGTTAATATACGTTATATATATATATATATATATATAATTTTTAAAAGCTCCATAAATAAATGTTGGGATTTGCACCACGTTCTTTAAGATAGGTCTGAGCTGTCGGACTCATCATGAAATGATTATTTATCGGTAACTAGGCCTATAAAAGTAGTATTAAATTATTATGTTAGCTGCATAGGTGGATACAAAACAAATTTAATAAAAGGGGCCTTATTTGACAGATATGAAGTTGCTATATTTATTTTCACGTAATCATACGTCAGGTTATGTAATCTCCAGATGTCACTTTTGATATATTTTTATCAATAACTATAAAATAAGACCAGTAATAATTAAGTACAATATAACCTTATCAATGTTGATCTTAAAAAAAGTTTATATTATCTAAAAGGTTTTTATTATAAAATCCGGACTGTATGCGGGCTAGGGCGCCAACCTCGTCTTGTCTGCTTTGCCGTTGACTGAGAGGTCGGGCCTCAAATCCCAGCTGGGTCTGCCGAGGGGTGGCTTTAGTTAAACAATTTTTAAACCGCCCTACACGCTAGTGCGGCTACAATTCCTCTATAGTTTACCTTCCTCCTACCATAAGGGTACTAAAACACGTTGCATACATCAGGAAAAATATTATTATTATTATTATTATTATTATTATTATTATTATTATTAGGTGTTTTGTCTTTCGATAGGTTCGTTGCCTTGTCCAAGTTAAGTCCTCAAGCATGTTCTACCAGTAAATTACATTTTCATAGACTCAGCATTCAATGGTGTAGGTGAAGGGTAAAAGTATACGACTTACAGACTAACAACCAGTAACAGCAGTGTTTCACATTAATCTTTCAAGCGTAGTTCCAGTAATTTAATTTCTAAATAATAGGAACACCCCACAGACAAATTATGAATTACTTTAGGTTCCCCCGGGTATAAAACCAGTGCCCCTGGCTACTCCTGAAAGTAGTCCACCTGTCTGACCACTCAGTCGATTCCTTTATGTCGCAAGAGCGGAGCTTCCATCTATTTCCTCCACCTGAAGTCATACGGTTCCGCCGCGAGCAAGCCTGTAATAGGACTTTACGCAATTACGACACATTCATCATTTCTCGACGACAAGTTGCTGATAGGCCCGGGTTTGAGTCTCGGAGTCATTACGAGACAAGGGGTGACAGCGGAAAATAGCTTAATGACGTAATTTAGGTCCCGGTTGAAAGAACCCAATATTTCTTCGAAACGAGAAAAAAAAACTGGACATAATAAATGAAAACGCCTCCTCTTATAAGCGTGACATTTGTATGAAAACGTTGTGTAAGGGTTTTAACCCCCTCTCCCCCCTCCATCTCAATCATATGGTTTTCAGGGTTGAGCACTACCCCTTCGAACACTTACAACACACCGCAGCTCATTTGTTCCGTGTTGTTACAACACTTCAATAAAAGTACCGAGGAACACGTGACTAGCCAACGTATCCACGGTGAGCTAAAGACAGTATTTTTGCAGTTTTTATAGCAAAACACTTTTTTAGGTCCAAATAAATCAAACTCTTTTCCAGTAGAAACATGGAATTTAACTTTTGACAGTAAAATATTTCTTCAGTAGAAACCTATAGTTTAATTTTCTTCACACGATGATATCAACAATTGTTGAATATCTGTCAAGTGTGTTCTGGAATTTAATGATAACTTTTTCTCTTCATTTAAAAAGTTTCTCTTCTAATGCTGCTATGCTCATGACAGATATTCAACAACTGTTGATATCACCACGTGAAGAAGATTAAACTCTATGTTTGTACTGGAGCCATATTTGATTTATTTTGGCCAAAAAAAGTTTTGATATAAAAATTACAAAAACACTGGCCTTTTATCGAGTTACTTACACTCCATACCATAAGCTCAGTGAGTAGCGTGTAACCGGATTCAATTCCTGGTATGGCCGAAAAAAAGTATCATTGGTGAAATGTGGTTTTCCCCCTTTCACAGTGATGAATTAACGCCCGGGGGGCTGGGTGTTGTGTTTGTTCTAGTTTTAAGTTAGTTTACAAGTCGTGTTCTTATATAATCAGCAGGTTCAGAAAGTGATCGTTGAATATCTTAAATAATAATAATAAAAATGTATGCTATATACAGATTAGATTCATTCTCAAATTTAAACTGAATGATAATATTATTCATTTACATCTGTACCAGTGATCACGTGGTCTAAGGGATGATGCTAGTCGTATCTGGTTTGATGGTTACAGGGAGGTTAGGGTTTTAATCTCGGCAGAGTGCATTTTAGGGGAAGGGAGGTGGATCCAAAGTTGTTTCTTTCTCTGATTTTCTCATTCTTTCTCCATGATCTCATATAATTCACTATACTCATCCCTGCTACTTAAATAAAGTCGTTAATAACAATGTTTTATCCCAATGGTGGTCACACAGACCAAGTTGTCAGTCTCTTATCAGGCTTGGCGGCGATGGGAAACTTCCTACTTACCCTTCACGCATAAAAGGGTACATTTCCTCGAAATAGTACTTTCCATCACCACCAAATTTGTGAAAATAAATATGGATAGCCCCTACGGGTAGTAGTATCCAATGTACCCCTTTAAATAAAATTTGTGCTGAGGGTCCGGGGTTCAATCCTCGGTCCCGGCACAGATTTATCTGATTGCCAAACCCTTCCTTCACCTCTGACAAGACGTTGTGTGGAATGCCAGGCCTCCACCGTGGTTCGGATTCCACGTTAAACTGTAGGTCCTCCATTTCGTCTCACAATCACCCTACCATTTACACATTAGCGTAAGTGCGTATAACCCGAACGGGTAGCAAGACGCGGTGCTAATAATAATAATAATAATAAATAAAATTATGACATTAAACGTAGTGATAAAAAAACATTTGTTCAAAGCTGCACCCATCCTGGAATCGAACTGGAGCCCGTCTATGGTGCCCAAAGCCAAGCAAGCCATGATGTCGGCCTCCATTACCACTTGGCCACAAGGCTTGAATATACATCAGTTTTGGTAAACAGATTCATAAATATAAAACAAACGGGAAACATGTGGGCATTTTGTTTCCTGTTGTGTACGAGTGTAATTTCTTCTCGTATAATAACTCTTGGGTGGAGGGATTAAAGTTTCTTTAATAATCCTTGGACGTTTTCGATGAGTATATCCAACATAAGGCGTTAAGAGAGGAAAAAACAAAACAATAACTTAATTTGTGTGAGGAAACAGATGATTTCAGTGGCACAAAATAACCTTCCCACCTAACACTTAAAAACACTTCCAAAACATTACAAGCCACCTAGAATAGACGCGAGATGAAGGCACGTTTTATTTACCGACTCGTTCCGTCGAGCGTGAAGGGGTTATAAGAGTGGGGTGGGGAGGTGTGTTCCTTTTTGCGCCGTTATTTATGAAATAATAACAGTTTTACGTATTTTCTTTATTGCGTTAAATTATGTTCTTTGTAGCAGAGGTACTTTTTGATAGTAGGTCTAGAGTTAATTGTAGGGTCACTGTACATACAGTAACTTTATTAACACCAGCGGGGCCGGACATATGGACGGTGCGGGCAACAAAGTTTGATCGCAAGAGGAGTGACTTTTAGACAGCGGTGTCGTGTCGTGGAGTGTTGCCAGTGTAAGCAGAATTAGTTTAAACTGTACCTGTGAATTGTTCTTATCACTCAGTAGAACACTCATTGACAGTGTCGTGTCGTAGAGTGTTACCAGGGTAAGCAGAGTTAGTTTAAACTGTACCTGTGAATTGTTCTCATCACTCAGTAGAACACTCATTGACAGTGTCGTGTCGTAGAGTGTTACCAGGGTAAGCAGAGTTAGTTCAAACTGTACCTGTGAATTGTTCTCATCACTCAGTAGAACACTCAATGACAGTGTCGTGTAGTGGAGTGTTGCCAGGGTAAGCAGAGTTAGTTTAAACTGTACCTGTGAATTGTTCTCATCACTCAGTATAACACTCTTTGACAGTGTCGTGTCGTGGGGTGTTGCCAGGATAAGCAGAGCTAGTTCAAACTGTACCTGTGAATTGTTCTCATCGCTCAGTAGAACACTCAATGAAGGTGACGTGTCATGTCGTGGAGTGTTGCCAAGGTAATCATAGTTAGTTTAAACTATATCTAAAATATATTTTTTCCCACACTGTCCCTATTTGAGCAATCACACGTAGACTCTTGCATTAATCTCACATGGTAATGTATGTTAATTGATAACTGACCAATGAGTGTTCTACTGAGTGATGAGAACAATTCACAGGTAAAGTTTAAACGAACTCTGCTTACCCTGGTAACATTCCACTGCACGACACCGACTACCAGATATCTACACCGTGTATCTCCCCTTTCTCCCAACTTTTAAATAAGGATGGTAATCTCGAATCTTTTAACTTTCAAATCCCAAAGATATCTGAGATTTGAATATTCGATAATATAATATAATAATCGATAATATCGATAAAATATCGCATTTGTATTATTTTAAATTTTGTGGTACAGTTCATAGTACATAGTACATAATACAGTACTCTTCTGGATTCCATGGTCATAGTTGGTTTCAATCACTTTTATCATCTTCACCTGAAACTGACTAGGGTGGTCTTGGGGTAAAATGCTCGCCTCAGGACTCGATACTTTTGGGTTCAAACCCAGCTGAGGTGGACAGATTTTTCTTGAGCGATAAAAATCCATAGCACAACTTCCTTCAGAGGGGAAGTAAAGCCGTCGGTCCCATATCGATTGTGGCAGGTAAAATAACCCTGGAAGATATGTGGAAATACCTTTCCCGACAAAATTGGTTGTCCCTTTCACTCTCGCTCATAGAAATTAACCATCGTGTGCTGATATAATCAGTCGGTTCAGGAAAGTGCACGTTAAATACCTCAAATACATTTTAAAAATCTTCACATGTGCCCGAGAAATTCAAGGCATTAGACTCGCTTTGTAAGAGATTACCGTTGACTGGAAGAGGTATTGGTTTAAATCTCTGCTCTATTCACATAAGTTTTTCTCCGCATATGTTTTTTCAAGTGTAGTTTTCTCATACAATTTGTGTAATAATTTGAGTGAATATCATCTTATATCGAAGCAGTTAATACTGTACATTTTCCCAATGTGTTAACTGTGTACTTTTTGAATATCAAGTCGTGAGCCCGGTCTGTAAAATAAAGCCTATATATTTGACACGACTACAGTAACCTTTAGTTTCATTTATTCTTTAAATGATTGCAGTTTTTTTATTTAAATTATTTACGGTTTTGAGAAGGAGGTTCAGATACCCAGCTGCTCCTCTTTAAGCACGCCACTGGACTACATCATACACTATCGTTAGAGCTGATTTTGAAAAAAATCCATTTATTCTCTTTTCGCTCTTTACTCAACCACTCTTAATTTTAGGTCCAAACAAATACACACAGACAGATGACATTGCAAAAGCCACTTTTTAGGGCTCGAGGGGGTCATGAAAAGTTGACATCCATCAGCACCTCTGGTTAAATTTTTTTTAACGGTCACAATACTTTACCTTTAGTGTTCGAAAAGTTAAAAAATATATTATATTTACGTATAGCTTTGGTTTTATAAAAACATGTTTCAAATAAAAGATTTGTAATATAAATAGACCTACATATTTGCAATGATAAGTAATTTCGTACCTCAAAGAATTACGGAGATATGATTGAAAAAAATAGAACCTATGCATCAGACGATTTCGACGAAAAATTTAGTGTAGCCATTATGTTTGTAATATTGATCAATGTGCTTAGAAATGAAATTTAATTAAAGTGATTAGAGGCGGTTTTGATAAAATCGATTTTTTTTTCTTTTCGTCCTTAAGGAAACTACCCTTAATTTTAAGGTTGAATCTCCAATTCCAAAAAAAAAAAACCTCTGAGAAAACTTATAAAAACCCTATACACCAGGTTTTAGCCGTATTGGTAAAATAGTTTAGGCTCTACTCAGAGGTACAAACAAACAGATGGATTATTATTATTATTATTATTATGATTATTATTATCATCATCATCATCATCACCACCACCACGTCTAACTACCCGTTCGGGCTATAAGCAAAAGACAAATGGAAATGCGAAAACAACATTTTCGGATTCGGAGGGTCATGAAACATCTAAATTCATCAAAATCTTGAGTTCAATTTGTTTGACGCTCACAATAGTCTACTTTGGCCACCTGTAAGGTAGCGAGAAAGTAAAAAGTTGTTTCCACAATGCAGTCTGTCTGTATCTCGGGCTAGAGCCAAAACTATTTTACCGATTGGGCTAAAACATAATAGCTGGGGTTTTCATAAAGTCCTCCCCCNTCCTAAATTTAAGGGTAGTTTTCCAAAGGGCAAAAAGAAGAAAAATTAATTTTCTCAAAATTCGCTCTAATGATTTTGATTAAATTGTATACCTGTTTATCATAATAAACATGATGGCTATTTTCATTTCTCGCATGAAAATGATTTTGAGGGTACTTGACATTAGGAAAATTTTCCACTTTTCATCATTTCTCCGCAACTATATTAGATACGAAATAACTTATCATTGTAAAGTTGTAGTACTATTAAGGATAAAAATATTTTATTCGAAACATATTTTTAATAAAACCAATAATTCTGATCTATAAGAAAATATGTATATTTTTAAATTAAGGTATTTTAAAATTAATTTGATTCTTATGCTCTTTGGTGGACAAAGATGTTTTTCTCTATTATCAATTTTTCTGTAACAGTGTTCCTAGTTCCTAATGCCATAGGGTAAGTAACCGTGTATATTATTTAATTTATGATATTTGGCGTAGTGTTGCTACAATAATGTATAGACATATTATTTTTTTTCACAAATCTTACGAGTTTTAAGTAAATGTCTATTTTAAGATAAAAGTGGGTGAAAGTAGCACCTTAGGTGATGCGTCCACCGAAATGGGTAGTGTAAGTTTGAGACCCTCCGGTGAAATGTTGTGGCCAGTGGTGTGTGTACATGTATTGATGGAGGGTTTCCATTGCACCAGATTTATGCCAGCAGGCCCCGTAATCTGGCTGTCCGCCGACAAGCATCATAGCACCCAACACCTTTGCACCTAGCACCTAGTGACCACGCCCCCTTCAATATCAGAGCTTCATACAGGCACGCAACCTACGCGCTGCACGATACAAACTATACAAGGAGCTAGTCTAAGATGCTAGTTGCTATACCTTTGGCACCCTTCATAGCACCCAGCACCTTGAGCCTATCAACCACGCAATCTTAATTTCGGACTACTCGAGGTGAATGATAGTGAAGCACCACTTAATTTCGGACTACTCGTGGCGAATGATAGTAAAGCACCACTTAATTTTGGACTATTCGAGGTGAATGATAGTAAAGCACCACTTAATTTCGGACTACTCGAGGTAAATGATAGTAAAGCACCACTTAATTTCGGACTACTCGAGGTGAATGATAGTAAAGCACCACTTAATTTCGGACTGCTCGTGGTGAATGATAGTAAAGCACCACTTAATTTCGGACTACTACTCGTGGTGAATGATAGTAAAGCACCACTTAATTTCGGACTACTCGAGGTAAATGATAGTAAAGCACCACTTAATTTCGGACTACTCAAAGTGAATGATGGTAAAGCTCCACTTAATTTTGGACTACTCGAGGTGAATGATAGTAAAGCATCACTTAATTTCGGACTACTCAAAGTGAATGATGGTAAAGCTCCACTTAATTTTGGACTACTCGAGGTGAATGATAGTAAAGCACCACTTAATTTTCGGACTACTCAAAGTGAATGATGGTAAAGCTCCACTTAATTTTGGACTACTCGAGGTGAATGATAGTAAAGCATCACTTAATTTCAGACTACTCAAAGTGAATGATAGTAAAGCACCACTTAATTTCGGACTACTCGAGGTGAATGATGGTAAAGCATCACTTAATTTCGGACTACTCAAAGTGAATGATGGTAAAGCACCACTTAATTTCGGACTACTCAAAGTGAATGATGGTAAAGCACCACTTAATTTCGGACTACTCAAAGTGAATGATGGTAAAGCATCATTTCAGACTCCCCAAGATGGATGGGCATCGTCACATCACACGAGACTATCTCGGACATGACAATAGCAGCCATGTTCTCCCTCGCCACACGATGACGGCTTCATTGGCCATTTACCCGCCACTGATTATAGTAAGAGGCCTTCCTTGGTGCTGTTCAAAGAAGGCGTTAACTCCCGGTTGCCAGCAGGACAGTGTTGATATGGTTTTAGGGGCAGGCACCTTCAAAATATCGACACACCGCGGTATTTCCTGTGGGGATGGTACTTCTGAAGCTTCAAAACTAAATACGGCATCCTCAAATCCTCGAATTATTGAACATTCAAACTCAAATTCTTATACCCTCAAATCCTCTAACCCTCAAACCCTCAAAGCCTTTGAATCCTTCAAGATATACGAGATTTAAGGATTTGAGAAATATTGACTTTGAAATTTGAATGGGGAAAATATAATTCAATTTTGAATTACAATTTGTTTTAGAGTTCTAATACAGCGTATTGGCGGTTCAGAACCAAATATAATTATAGTATGAACTTGACAACCAAAACCCAGCCCAGTAATTTAAAACATAACTGGCAGTATGAATGTTTTATGAATTTTAGTAAAAATGTTAACATTCAGTTAGTCTACTTTTTTTAGTTACAGTTTTTTTTAAGACTATTCGTATTTGAATTCGATTTTTGGAATGTATAGATAAAATGAAGGGATACGGAGGATATGTAAAATTTTGGATATGACCCAACTTTATTCAAACCATTAAAACAATCCTAAATTGGTTTAAATTTTGCAGCAGTGACCTTTTTAAATTTATTTGAGGAAGGCTAGATTTAGTGTACGTTTGTAAGCATTCACTTCGATATCATAATTTCGGTCATATTAACCAGGTATTTAATGATGATACCGAGAGAATGACTGCTCTATTAACCACTCGACACACATCCTGGAAGTCAGGAATTTCATAATTATCTCTTGGGACGATCCTATAATCTTATATTAACCCATTTGATGAATCGCCCGAGATGTATCCAGGGTTTCTCGTAAGCCTGGTCTGCTCCCTTGACCACTAAGCTACTGCTGATACAAGCAGGATGGTGGTAGACAGAAAATATTCTGTTGAAGTCAACATTGATAAAAATGTTACCCGCTTCGGTGGTCGAATATTCTAAAGACGTCACTCTCAATATAGACTGGACTGCCGATGATGGGGAGATCGGAGTTCTAATACCGGTTGGACATACTGAGGGTGATTTTTATTAAATTATTTTCCATTCTCTCTCCACGCAAATTCGGGTACATTTACTCTAAATTTAACCTTCCTCATCCCTTACACATCAGCATAGTTAGTAGCCTACATATGCGAAATATTATGTATTGGGGATGAGTAAGATTGAATTTAGAGGGGGTGTATCCGCATTTGCGTAGAGAAAAGAGTGTAAAACCAATTAGAAAAATACACCCTCAGTACATCCGACCGGTATCCGAACCCCGATCTCCCCGTCACCCACGAGAGTAGCACCTTTAGACCGTATCAGTGCGTTTAGGGCCGGATGGGTGGTAAGATTAGATTTTAAAAAACAATAATCTAAACGCAAAATACTGACTATATTTGCGTCTAGAGACGGGCAAAGTATGAACAGGACAAACGCCCTTGATTGGATGGCATCAATGTATCGATATGAATTATGAAAAGATCTATTTACAAAAATATCGTTATATTTATACGATGTTTTAGTATCTTATATAATATCGATATGTTTATCGATGTATTTAATATCGAACAACGCTTTGAACCTTGCAAATCAAAATAAATTGAACCCTATTTTATCTTCTTTTTTTTAAGTGAGTCGATTTTTTCTGGCGTTTTTATTAAGTTTGTTTGCTATTTCAACAAATAAATTAAACATTAAAGAGTAAGAAACTTGTAAAGAATAACAAAACAGCAGCCATCTTAATACCACCGCTAGCCCACTTCCCTATGGGCAACTCCCGCAGTAGGCTAGACCGCTGATGACAGGGGAGATTGAGGCTCGAATCTCGGTCGAGTGTACTAAGGGTGGTTTTCCCAAAATTGTTTTCCACTTTCCCTTCACGCAAATGCGGGTACATTTCCTGTAAATGTAACTTTCCTAATCAAAAAACATTATTAGAGTAGCTAGTATATAAGTGTTCAAACCGAACGGGTAGTAAGACACGGTGCTAAAAAAAATACCACCGTTCAAATGTTAACAGAACAATGCATTTCAATATATTGGAAACAATCGATATAATTTGATCAATGTATCGTAATTTTCGATATATACCGATATATTAGTGTGAATTACCATCCCCAGTCGTTAGGACCAGTGAGTGGAGTTAAGGCCCTCTCCCTTGAACAAGCCGGTAGCCGTCCTACCTCTCTCGTCCCGCGCGCGAGGAATCCATCAAACTTTGGTCACGGCAGTCGGGCCAGGTATTCTCCTCTCGAATACCGGGGACTAATGAAGGCCCTTAGGGAGCACGGTAATGTTCCCCCTGGATCAGGTACAGGCACCTCGTAAAACATTTGACACATTTTTGTTTTGTGTGCCTCTTCTCTCACTACCGGTTCGGACCCATTTCGGTGGCCGCGTGGTCAAACACGCGGTTCGAATCTCAGTCGGGTGTACTGAGGGCGGGTCTTCCTAAATGGTTTTCCACTCTCCATCCACGCAAATACCGGTTAAATTCCAAAAATTTAACCTTCCTAATCCCTAAAACCATAATTAGTACCTATGCGTGTAACCCGAACAGGTAGTAAGACGCGGTGCTAAAAAAAAACCTACCTGTTCAGTTTATACGCGTTTGTACTGTGATGAGGAAAGTTGAATTTAGTGGAAGTGTACTTGCATTTACGTGAAGAGAGAGTGAAAAAAAATTATTTAGGGGTTAGAAAAACCACTCAGTATACCCGATCAAGATTCAAATTTCGATCTCCCCTTCATCAGCGCCCCAGTCTGTTGTGAGAGCCGGATCCACGGTTGTGTCACATCCTCGTCAGAGCTGGAGCGGGTGACGATACACACGGATACGGTCTAGACCAGCGATTATTAACCGGGGGGGCCTTGAAAGGTTTTTGGGGGGGACCTCAAAAATAATTTAAAATTTTATTTGCCTATTACTGAAGTTAATTTTCTTAAATTTTACGTTTTGGAAGAAAGAATTCGATGATCGAAATCATGTAAGTACAGTAGACTCTCGATTTCAGGGTTAATGGAGGGGTGGGGAAGCATAGATAATAGAAACCACGGATAGTACAAATAATCCTCATCTGTTTACCATCGCCATTCAAAACCTGCTGCCCTTTGTTTCGACTTATTTATGCAAACAGGGATTTTCCACAATGGTAAATATCACAAAGAAGCAGTGAAATCGACTCCAAATCGACTCCTGCATGCGAATATCATTAAGTAATACATTCAAAACAAGAATAGACAAATTAATGGAAAGTGTTCAACAGCAGAGGTCCCATTAAATACATTTAGATAAGTTAATTTATGGTTTTTTTATTTGTGATTATAATCAATAAAAATAGAGCAACTATTTTGGAATAAATCTTAATGATTGATATATTAGTAAAAACTAGGGGGCCCGCGAAAATATTTTAGGATATTTAGGGGGCCGCGAGTAATAAAAGGTTAAGAACCACTGGTCTTGACAAATCTTCAGCAGAACCAGACCTCGTTCCATCACGATCATTGACCCTTAATCTCCATCATTCGTGTGTGCCTGACCCACGACGAGTGTTCTGTTCGGAGCACATCCATACCATTGTAATATCTTCACCCAATGCCTTCCTTTGATGGGATGGTGAATGGTTAGGTCCGATACTATACTCGTATCGCTCTCATGTTAGCAAAGAGAATACAAGGCCCCGTCCAAACCGACACATTCAAGATACAATATGAGGACCTGATACAAGTGTGGACCCGGCTTTAGACCATTCGACCACCAAAGATGGTTTGCATAGTTACAACAATAGGGAGAGTAGTGGGGGGGGG
>CABFWO010000692.1:97979-124207 GCA_902155825.1 Timema genevievae | reverse complement strand
AAAAAAAAAAAAAAAAACCGCTCCGCGTCTCGCGAGTCTCAAGTAATGAATTGTTGCACCCGTCAAGTACACTCTGTTTCGAGGAAAAGAGAAACCTAGCTGCACGGTTAGGTGATAGGAGGTTGGAGAAACGAATTCAATAGCGCACCTCACGTAAACAGTGTGAACATTTGAATATTACATTTTAAGGCGAGGATGTAGGGTGCTGGATAAAAGGTAAGTGTTTTTACAGTTTTTATAGCAAAACTTTTTTTAGCCAAAATAAATAAAATGTTGCTCTGCTCCAGTAGAAACATAGAGTTTGGTTTTCTTCACGTGGTGATATCAACAGTTGTTGAATATCTGTCCTGAGCATAGCAGCATTAGACGAGAAACTTTTTAAATGAATAGAAAAAGTTTTCATCAAATTCCAGGACACCTTTTACAGATATTCAACAACTGTTGATATCAGCATGTGAAGAAAATTATGCTATAGGTTTGTACTGAAGAACTGTTTAATTTATTTTGAACAAAAAATGCTTTGATATAAAAACTGTAAAAACACTTACCTTAGTACACGTTCCCTAAATTCCCACCTTAATAAAAAAAAAATATTGATAATAATCATTTCTGAAATGCACTGGGAAAGTTTTTTTTAATAGCAGCAGGTCTTACTACCCATTCGGGTTATACACATATGTAGCCTACTAGCTACACTAATGTGTTATGGATGAGTAAAGTTTAATTTATAAGAAGTTAATCCGCATTTGCGTGGCGGAAGATTGGGAAACAATTTAGGAAAAACCCTTCATCGGTATACCCGACTGGGATTCTAACCCCGATCTCCCTGTCATCGGAAGTCTTGTCTATTGAGAGAGTGACGCTTTAGACCGTTCGACTACCAGAGTGGGTCTTCGTGTTATTTATTTTGATTTTAAAAAAACCCGCCTATATGAATATATTTTTCTTTTAATTAATTATTTAATCTGTTGAAGTTAAGGTGTTACACCTTGTCTTACACTTAACCAGACTACATTAGTATTAAAATAAAACTCCATGGTGCGAGCCCCCAATCGATACATGACGACCGAGCGGCCGCCACTATCAATGAAGATAGCGCCAACATTTGCGGGTAGAGGATGCCATGTGGTCAGCACAATGAAAACCTTCCAGCCATTGATCTTAGTTTTCTAGACCGGATCTGCTACTTATTTATTCAAGTATCTTCTCATTTATCCTCACGAGGCTGAGTTGCCCTCGTTACAGACACATTGTTTTACATATAAATCTAGAAGTACTGAGGATTGAACCCAAAACCTCTGGAACCTCATCTAGGAACTCTGACACCACTAGATCACAAAGGTGGTCTCACTATTGTTATTAATAATTCATCTATAACTATTTAAAAAAAATTAACTTAAAGAACTAAGATAATAACAGAACAGATTAAAAAAAAACTAAACAATCAGTGATAGAATGGACTTCTCTTGACAAGATTGGGGTTCATATCACTGTCGGGAGTACTGAAGGGGTTGTTTCTAAATGGTTTTCAACACTCTCCATCCACGCAAATGTAAGTACACTTCCTCTAAATTTAACCTTACTCATACCTAACACAATAGCGTAACAAGTACCTATACGTATAGACCCTTAACCCAAACGGGTAGTAAGACGCGGTAACCAAGAAAAAAGTACTACTGGTGGGTTATATTATCACTATTCGAACTTTCCACCCTCCTCATTCTATCAATTATGTTATATGACGTCAAATACTAGTCCTACTAGCGTGTGCGGTTAGAAGATGAACTAAACCACCACCACACTCAGCTCGGTGGCTCGAACACGCCACTGGCAGTACCACTCACATGTGACGTCACAAGGAACCCATATAAGCGCTCAAGATGATGCATGTGTCAGGTTTTAAATTGGTTTTCCCTCCCTTTCTTCATGTGTGCGCTGCCGAGGACTCGAACCCCGCCACCACAAGGTCCGGGATCTGGATGAAGCGGAGGAGAGTTAGTGCCAGTGGTGACCACAAGATGACTCGCTAGTCAGTCTATTAACATTGCAGATCCTTGGGAGGTAAGGGAGACAGCCGTAACTACCCGCTTGTAGCACAATCTCATCTAATTTGTTCAACAGAGACGTCAGGGGGTGAGGGGGTGAGGGAAGGTTTGCCATTTATTTGAAGCGGTGGCCGAGCAGTTTCATTTCCCTTGTTGCTGCGATAAGGTCGAGTTTCAAATCCTGGCAGAGTGCGCGTACCATTTTGACTGCTTTTTCAAAAACTAATGAGTGTTCGTTTCCTCTATGTTACCCTCTTCATAGATTAAGCAGTTAACGCTCATTTTAGGGAGAGAATTATACTAGGTACATCTGGACGTGATTCGAACCCCGACCTCCCCCATCACCAACAGACCAGACTTGATGAGCTTAACGTTTATTCCACGTTCCCAACTGATGAGGGTTTAAACGTTCTAGTTTGAGTAAAATTGTCGTTTGTACCAAATCTTATCAATACAGGAAAAATATTAAAAATAATATATTTACAATATAGAAAGAGATCTTTCTAGTGAGACTTAAATTATAAGAGAGCTTTTTGTCATATTTTAAATTTATTCAAGAAAAAAAGTATTTGTTGTGATCTCTTCTTGGTTTGGAGAAATGAAGATCCTAATCTTCGGCTTCAACTTTGCTTCGCTTGTTTCAAGGTTCACTTCGACTTGGCTTCGCTTGTTTCAAGCTTCACCTCGAAATGGATTCGCTTGTTTCAAGCGTCACCTCGAATTGGCTTCGCTTGTTTCAAGGTTCACTTCGACTTGGCTTCGCTTGTTTCAAGCTTCACTTAGAATTGGCTTCGCTTGTTTCAAGCTTCACTTCGACTTGGCTTCGCTTGTTTCAAGCTTCACTTAGAATTGGCTTCGCTTGTTTCAAGCTTCACTTCGACTTGGCTTCGCTTGTTTCAAGCGTCACCTCGAATTGGCTTCGCTTGTTTCAAGCGTCACCTCGAATTGGCTTCGCTTGTTTCAAGCGTCACCTCGAATTGGCTTCGCTTGTTTCAAGCTTCACCTAGAATTGGCTTCGCTTGTTTCAAGCGTCACCTCGAATTGGCTTCGCTTGTTTCAAGCTTCACTTCGACTTGGCTTCGTATTCAAAAAGTTACCTTTTCACATCTTTGGAATAGTATTTTCATTTAATAAACTTGAAACAAATTATTACATTAAATCTAACAAATTCAAAAATAAAAGTTAGGATGAAAGTTGATGAGATTTAAGGTCGGTATTTTCAAATTTCCTATAGCAAAAATAAAGTAATAAATAAAATACCGCTTTAGTACATAATTTACAAACCGCAATTTCAATTTTTTTAAATATTTATCTTGGGTTAAGGGCAGTGTTTTTCCAGTTTTGATAACCAAACTAAATCAAACATTGCTCCAGTACAAATATAGATTAATTTTCTTCACGTGGTGATATCAACAGTTGTTGAATATCTTGAAGAGGTATTCTGGAATTTAATGACAACCTTTTCTCTTCATTTAAAAAGTTGTGCCACTACGCTCTTAACTGATATTCAACAACTGTTGATATCACCGTGGGAAGAAAATTAAACTCTTATGTTTCTACTGGAGCAATATTTGATTGAATAGTTTGGACAAATAAATGTTATGCTATAAAAACTGCAAAATACACTTACCCTTTCTCCCCTTCACTCCTCATCTTAATTGTAATTGTGTCCTTGACATTTTTTCTTTATTTGAAAAGTCCTAGTCCAACGCTCGTGATAAATATAAAATATGCTAATTTTTGATACTAATATGAGTAAAAAAAAAGTGGAGTATGTTTCTACCGGAGCAATATTTTATTAATTTTGTGGCAAAAAGATTTGTTTTTTTTTACAAAAACTGCAAAAATATTTGATTCTACTCAATTTCCCTTCATTCTCACCTTAGACTAGCATCCGTAGATAACCAAATCGAAAAGCATAATATTTGTAAAAAAAATATAGAAAAATTATAATTCTCGGGTTTTTTTCTTGGTAAAATTGAAATGCCTTCCGCGAAGCGCTTCTTGTTTGAAAAGAGAAAGGGGAGTAAAGGGGATTTAAGGTTGGGGAATAAGAAGTTTCGGTGGGGAGAGGGGAGATTTTCCTAAAGAACAGAACAGTGAATGAGTGGAGCATACAGTTCGTCTAATAACAATGTGTGTATAATGTATTCATTCTAGCGTGCTCCAGTGTACAAGTGAGCTTACAGCCTTCCACGCTACGAGAGGCAGCCTTATCTCCATCACCAAGAGGTTCTGAGTAACCAACTGGTAGTTCTCTATATCAGCTTTTCTACAAACTGTGGACCGCGTGCCCACATAGGTACGCGGAGGATTTCACGGGGGTACACAACGAACCACTGAGTTTTATGAATCGGAGGATGTGTTTTGTTTATTAATCACCCCATCATCCTATTTATCATAA
The DNA here is from genome assembly GCA_902155825.1 of Timema genevievae. Taxonomy (NCBI): domain Eukaryota; kingdom Metazoa; phylum Arthropoda; class Insecta; order Phasmatodea; family Timematidae; genus Timema; species Timema genevievae. The sequence goes on along the minus strand of CABFWO010000692.1, from coordinate 119,758 downwards.
TTTATAGTAAATATGTTTACCTAGGTGGTCTTGGGGTAAATTACTCGCCTCAGGACCCATTGTTCATGTGTTCAAACCCAGCCGAGGTCGACGGATTTTTCTTGAGCGATAAAAATCCGCATCACAGCTTCCTTCGAAGAGGGAAGTTAAGCCGTTTTTGGTCCCATGTAAATTGTGGCATGTAAAATAATCCTTAAAGGTATGGGAAAATACCTTTCCCGGTAAAATTGGTAGGCCTTTTCGTGCTCGCTCATAGAAATTCAGCGTGGAAGGCAACGAGGAGCCACCACACTCCCTGAACTCCCCTAGTACATGGGATTTCTACCAGATGGTTCAGGCAGCACTAACCAGCTCCAGATGGATATAAATCACATCAAACCAACTTTCAGGGGGTTGACTTAGGGAGAAGATAATAAATCTGGTGATGGCGTGAATTATTGAACTTTTATAAGACTTTATTGCACTTTGTCGCAAATTTATTTAGCTTACAACTAGGACTTTAATTACATTTGGAACGACCGTTTATGCTTTACAATAGGCATGCCAACCCACTTCAGTGGCCGCATGATCCAAGGCATCACTCTCACAGTAGACTAGACTGTCAATGACGGGGAGATTTAGTTTCGAATCTTGTTCGGGTATACTGAGGGTGGTTTTCTAAAATCGTTTTCCACTGTCCCTCCATGCAAATACGGGTATATTATTATTATTATTATTATTAGCACCTCGTCTTACTACCCGTTCGGGTTATACGCACTTACGCTAATGTACAATGGTAGGGTGATTGTGAGATGAAATAGAGGACCTACAGTTTAACGTGGAATCCGAACCACGGTGGAGGCCTGGCATTCCTCACATTCACAAGTTGTGATTAATACACGTCTTGTCAGAGGTGAAGGAAGGGTTTGGCAATCAGATAAATCTGTGCCGGGACCGAGGATTGAACCACGGACCCTCAGCACAGAAGTCTGACACCTTACCCCTAGACCACCAGGTCACCAAATACGGGTACACTTACTCTAAATATAACCTTCATCATCCCTAAAGTAGTAATTAGTACATAAGCGTATAACCCGAACGGGTAGTAAGACGCAGTGGCAAGACATCTAATATAGTAAAATGTCATCAAAGTTGACATTATAGAACTAGTATCATTACTATCACCCAGCTCCCCGTTGTTTATGAGCTGGAGTTCTGGACAGGATAAAAAGTAGTGTTCTTTAGCCGCCATATTCTTTTAAGATGACCGTAATGTCTAATATATATCTAGGTAAAAGTTGGTCTAATGAAAATCCGATAGTCAGAAGCTAAAAAAAGGACCAATAGGCTATTTAGCGATTTGTAGCCTCTATAGGGCCTATTGAAACAAAATAATGGAACCCGCCTCGGTGGCGTAGTTGGCTAACGTTCTAACGGGGAGATCGAGGTTCGAATCTAGGTCGGGTGAACTTGGGGTGGTTTAACCTAAACGGTTTTTCACTCTCCCTCCACGCAAATGCGGGTTCACTTCCTCTACATTAAATCTTCCCAATTCCTAATCCATCAGCGTAACTATTACTTAAGCGGATAACCTGAACGTATAGTAAGATTCAGTGCAAACAAAAAAGGATGAACGTAAATTGTATTATTGTTTTGTGTCAACCGGAGGTCTGAGCTATGTTCATGTGGAATTTTGTCACAATAGGTTTATTGGTTTTTGCGTGAATTAATAACATACACCAACTAATTTTTATATATCAGAATCCTACTCTACCTGAAACATCTGTATCAAGAAATTATGTTGAAATGCCTGTAAAAATGATATATGCTAACGGCAATGTGTGTAGTCCAGGCATTCTATAAAATATATAATATATAATTCCTAGGTGGTTTTAGCAAAGTATGCAATAGATTAGTTTTTCTGTTGTATTTCATACCTCTCTTAGGAAATTTATAGAATAACCAGTCATTATATATAACCGAGAACAATAGCTAACCTAACCTAAACTTACCTAACAACCCTATTCTAAAATAATATAACCTGACCTAATTAAATCTTAGGAATTAGGTTAACCTTCAAGAAAATGGTGCAATACTTGCATAAAACTGGATAAAAGAATTTATAACATATTTCGGGACTTAAAAAAGACAAAGAACTTGAAAATATGTATGAAATACAACAGCAAAACTCTTTTATTTCATACGTCGCCAAAACCACTCTGACATTATATAGAAAGCCTAGGCATTTTAAAGACACCTGGATTTCACACATTTCTGGTGTCATACAAACCACACAATACTTCTCTCACGTGTTGCTTGTGGGAACGTACCCTGAGATATTAGGCAACCTATTCAACCTATATGCCTAGCGGGTCTGTATAAGTCACAAAGATAAATCTCCCATGACTTGTGCCTATGTGACACTCGATTTTGCCGCCATTCAATTTTTAATTGCAATGCTATGTAAGACGATCAGTTTATTAGCACCAGAGACCTCCTAATCATAGTTGACTATTCCGACCAATAAAGATCCGAAGACGAATTCACAAAATGGGTGTTAATTAATTGCCCTATTATTTACCTGCAACGAGTGGGTCTGAGGAGTTAGACTTGCATCCAGTTGGTCGCTGTTGAACGAGGAGTTCGTAGCTTTAATCACCCTGAAGTGTTTTCCTCCTCATCCTTATCTCCTTAGATTATGTTGTTAATCAACCTTGTGTTGAACACACAGATAACGAATCATTTAAACTAAACATTCTGTTATACATAAACGTAATAAGTTTGTAATCAACCGCGTTCTACCACTCATTTTGGCTACACGCATTTATTTCAGGGGCAAGGTAGTAAGAGAAGGGATAGGGGAGACATAGCTCATTTTGAAAACAATTTGCCTCCACATAAAATAAATCCCTCCCCCCACCTATAAATATATTTCACTCCCCTCTGATAATCTCGGATATGAAGCTGAAAGATGGTATTGCATCCAACTCCAAATAACCTCTAAAGGTGCATCGAATTTTTTTAAATATTTGCCCTGGACCCCTCTTTGTCTTGGGTGGCCAAATCCCTCAAAAGCCCCTTGGATTTTTATTTGCAAGTTACCTTCCCACACTCACCCACATCTATATAAAAAGTAAGGTTCCACCACCACTGATTACACTGATGGGGTAGGTATGAGGAAGGTATAATCTAGAAGGAGTATTTAAAAGAGGAAGGTGGTAGAGGAACCCACTTCGGTGGCCACGTGATCTAACGCGTTACTCTCACAGTAGACTAGACTGCCAATGACGGGGAGATAAAGGTTCGAATCTCGGTTGGGTGTACTGAGGGTGGTTTTTCCAAAATGGTTTTCCATTCTTCCTCCATGCAAATACGGGTACACTATATATAAATGTAACCTTTCTCATCCCTAAAATCACTAGCGTAATTAGTACATAGGTGTATAACCTGAACGGGTAGTAAGATGCGGTGCTAAAGAAAAAAAATAGGAAGGGAGAGGACATGTAGGAAAAATACAAACCAGGCTGGAATTCGAATTCCAGCTAGTAAACCAAACTATACGAGCTTGGTTTTTATACCATATGCCCAGTGACGCGGTAAAATTACAGTACCCCTTCCTCCCCTCTCTCTCTCTCTCTTCTCTATATATATATATATATATATTTATTTTTTCAAATTTCCTGACTCTGTGATGGAGTTAAGGTCCTGTCTTTTCTCCCGTCTCCAAGATATCTCAAGGAACAGTGAAGTACTTGAATATTTGATGCCAAGGAGACAGGCAAGCGCGAGATAAGAAGATTATTTTGCAAGGCAGCAGCCGGTAGCAGCCACCCACCCTCCACCCCCCTCCAGCTCTCTAGCTCACAGATGAAAGTTTTCGCCACCAGAAGCAGCACCGGTAGCATCAAGAGAAGGTTTTGCTGCCGAGGATAATGTAACGCATTAAGTCCCCTTCTAGTCTTCTTTGGCATTACCGCACTTTTATCAAGTGCCGACTTCTTCCTTGGAGTTGGAAAAGAGGAAAAACTTCTTTCTTCATTTTAGGTTGTGTTTTTTTTTTTTAATGAAGAGTTATAAATATTTTTACATTTTTTCTACTAAAATCTTGCTAATATGTTTTAATATTTTTGCTATCTTTTGGAAAGAGAAAGTATTGTGACCGTAAAAAAACTAACTCTATATTATTTTTGATGTATGTCGACGTTTCATGATCCCCTGAGGCCGAAAAAAGTGTTTTTCGCAATACCGTCTGTCTGTCCTCTGTCCATTTTTCTGTCTATTTGTGTCTCTGTCCATTTGTCTGTATATTTTTCTCTCCGTCTATCCTTTGTCCATTTGTCTATGTGTCTATCTTTCCCTTTGTCCATTTGTCTGTGTGTCTCTATTTCCCTTTGTCCATTTGTCTGTGTGTATGTCTCTCTGTCTGCCCTTTGTCCATTTGTATGTATGTCTGTCTCTCTCTGTCCTCTGGTATGTATGTCTCTTCTCTGTTCATGTGTCTCTAATGTGTCTCTTATTTCAGCAAATAACTAAAACAATTTTATCGAATGGGCTAAAACTTTGTATCTAAGGTTTTAGTAAGGTTTTAAACAGATTTTATTTTGGATAATCCATCCAACCCTGAAATTAAGGGTAGTTCACTTAAGAGTGTGCATCACCTGCCAATCAACTCTGTGATACAGTCGGCTAGAATCGTGAATTTACACCAAAACTATTGAACGTGGATAATTTCTGATTAGATATTAATGGAGATAAAGAGTTAATAGATTATAGATGTTCCTAATACTGAACATTGTTGAGATATTTAATTATATATGGATAAGAGTGCACTGCACACATTTCTGGCATATCTTAGTATTTTATTTTCCCTTTTACTCCCATACCTCGCGTGAAACGGGAGTTGAGTTGTCCCTGCTATGAGTTTGATTCAAATTTATCCAGACACAGTTTAATATGACAAAATTTAAAAAAAAATATATTTCAATGAACTGTGATTATCTTATTTCCATTGTGTTTCTGTAACAGTGCCTATACCTATTGTTTGATTTCACTTATAAAACGCTTGTCCAAGGCGTCACTTTTACAATGGACTAGACTACCGATGAATGGGAGGTCTAGGTTCGAATACCTGTCGGGTGTGTCTATACATGAAAGTTTTCCAGGAAATTTTGAATAGGAAAATTTTCTGCAGTTGCGGTTTGCGGTGGAGGCGTTAAATAGTAGAGGTGGCACCTAGAGCCTGTTATACTTGAAAATACAGTGTGTTAAGAGACGAGTGGGACTATAAGAAGGGGTTGAGGGGTGGGGGAGGAGCAGATAGGAAGCATGGAGGATAAGTGGGACACAAATGTTGGGACAACCTTAAAATTAATTTAGTTAACTTATCGATGATAAAAAAAGAAGTATGATTTATGAACATAATGGGTTCTACAAAGGCTCGCATTCATTTGTTTTCAATATTTTTTAAGCACCGCGTCTTACTATCCGTTCGGGTTACACGGCCGTGTACTAATTACGCTAATGTGTTAGGGATGAGGAAGATTTAATTTAGAGGAATTGCACCCGTGAGAGTGGAAAATAATTTAGGGAAAACCACCTTCAGTGCACCCGACCGAGATCGAACATCGATCTCCCTGTTATCGGCAGTCTAGTCTATTTCGATAGTAGCGCGTTAGACCGTTGGGCCACCGAAGCTTGTTTGATGATGTTTCTGGTGTTAACGCCCTCAGGAGAAACTAATCTTAAGTATAAACGTTGACATTTGGGATATCTCTGACTTGATTACTTTAGTTCCCTTTCATCAGTTGAAATTATTTTACAGAAATAATAATTGAAAATTTTCTGTTTTGGAAAAATTTCCTGATAAAATACACATCTCTAGGTGTGTCTGAGGTGTTTTCTACTACATGTTTATCCACTCGCCCTCTCCGTGAAAATGTGATTACACTTCCTCTAAATTCAACCTTTCTCATGGCCCACTTCAGTGGCAGCGTGGTATAATGCGCTTCTCTCACAGTTGACTAGACTGCCTTTGACGGGAAGATCGAGGTTCGAATCTCGGTTAGATGTATTATTATTATTATTAGCACCGCGTCTTACTACCCGTTCGGGTTATACGCACTTACGCTAATGTGTAATGGTAGGGTGATTGTGAGATGAAATGGAGGACCTACAGTTTAACGTGGAATCCGAACCACGGTGGAGGCCTGGCATTCCTCACATTCACAAGTTGTGATTAATACACATCTTGTCAGAGGTGAAGGAAGGGTTTGGTAATCAGATAAATCAGTACCGGGACCGAGGATTGAACCCCGGACCCTCATCACAGAAGTCTGACACCTTACCCCTAGACCACCAGGTCACCGGTTAGATGTACCGAGGGTGGTTTTCTAAAGAGGGATTTCCACTCTCCTTTTAAGAAAATGCGGGTACACTTCCTTTAAATTCAACATTGTTCATCCCTAAGCACATTTTCGAAAAAATAAATTACTTTACTATGCATAACCGAAAATGGTACGTAGTGAAACGCTGTGCTTATTTTTTTTAATGGAAGCAGTGAATTTTGAAGACGCGGTTTTCTCTCTCCCTTGTGATCTCCTTGTGTTCCCAACGTATCAGCCGCTAAATACACGGGACCGCCTGCCCCCATCTGCCAGAGGATCCCCTCTGCCCTCCCCAGAGCGCGTGTGCCTGCCCTGTTATTTGTCGTCATTCAGACGATACGCCACTGAACCCCTTTTAACCCCTCTCCTTCTACCCCCCACTAAACCCTCTAGCTGCCGGATGACAAAGTGTAGCTCTACAAAGCGTCACAGGAAGTTGGACGCCGAGCGTCAGGACGACAGCACGGTCAGTTAACACGTTGAGGGGGTTTTTTTTTTGAGAGGGGTTTGGGGGCGGTGAAGAGGGGTCACATAGCACCATCGCTTCTACTCTCTGAAAGATCGTATGTAATATATCCACAAGGACGATATCTCGTTTCCTCCCGTTTGGAATATATTTGGTAGTAAACGGAAACTTATAGTTCAGTTTTCAAAGGAAGGGCCTTTTAAAAAATAGCCTGCAAACTTTCTTTTGTAGCTAACACCGATTGCATAGTATCCTAGAATTTCTCTTTGGATTTAAAGTTGAAATATCTCCTATTATTTCTATTTGGATTTAAAGTTGAATCCATCCTCTATAATCTCTCTTTGGATTTAAAGTTGGAATAGCTATAAGTCTTATTCTATCATATTTCTCTTTGAATTTTAAAGCTGAAATAATATTTTAGTTTAAAGTTAAAATAAATTATTTATTTATCTTTTTATTTAAAGTGTACTTAACTACTATAATTTCTATTTCGATTTAGAGTTTAAATATCTCCTATAATTTATCTTTGGATTTAAAGTTGAAATATTTCCTATAATTTCTCTTTGGATTTAAAGTTGAAATATCTCTTATAATTAGTTGCTAAATCGGTCATGATATGGGCTCCTAAGATCAAACATTGGGGACCAGTGTAAGATATGAGTGGTCCAGTGTCTTTGCCGATCAGGAGGTGTCATGTGCTGATGGCCCACACACTTTAAACCACGCTAAAAGTCAAGATATGGCTCCACCCCTCCCCCTTCACCCCCTTACCGGTGATGAATGACGGGAGGATGACTATGATCTGTTCAACGGACTGCCCATGTAATATTCCGACCAAGAGGAGACACGAACCCAGCATGCCACTGATGAAGTCTTCACTCTGACATCGTACTCCATGACTTGCTATTTTACCGTAGATAGCCGCATCGTATCTTACAACGTGTACAGTTCGTCATAGCACTATGAAGCGTGTGAAATCTTGCTTCGCAGCATATATTATATCATGTGCAATTCGTCATGGCACTATACAGCGTGTCAACTGTCAAATCATGCATGGCATCATGCACAATTCGTGATTACATCCAATAGCGTGTAAGTTATATGGCATAGTAAGTCACATAGTTTTGGAGGATTATATGCTTACATAAATTGTTCGTGGTTACAATTATTTTTCTATAGTTTATGAGAACGTCAAAAAATGTTTGTGGATGACTGTGTTGTGAAATATGTATTTAGTAAGGATTGTGATCAAATGATCCGTATCTGGCAAAAAAAGTTATAAAACTACTTTTATATATTCATACGTCAATTCTTGTGATCTTCAACAGCTGTCACTTTTGAAAGATATTACCAATACCTATAAAATAAAACTAGTGACACAGTAAAATGTTATCAATGTCAACCAGAAAAAATTATACTGGGTGGCGCAAAAGTCAGTTTCCCCTTAAATAATAATTAATAATAGAAGGGGAAACTAACTTTTGTGCTATCCTGTATGTTTGTATTTTATAAAAGGCTCTTCATACCAGAATTCCGATATTAATTCAAATTATGTTTAAATAAAAAACTTTTTTTTGCACTCCCCATGATGTGAAGGTAGCTAAACGAGAGGACGCCATATACCACCGAGCCAACACTCAGGTGTCGGGTCCACGTGATAGCGAGCTAATGTTCCGGCGGACCCCGGAGTTCCGATAGCTCCGGGGGCAGAGGGAGGTGTCGTGGGTATTTCCGGGGTAATCTGCTGCCGCCGATATGACACGGTAACGATCCAGGATTGGCAGGGAGGTAGAGGGGGTTTTTCGAGGGTGAGAAAAGTTGCCCAAGTCCGGAGATTACGTTTTTATTAGTAGAATTGGTTTTATTTCACCTCAGTCATCGACACAAGTCTGAAGAAGTGGTCGCTGGAAATTGTCATCAAAGTTTTTTTGCGATGATCTTGGAAGATACTGGGGGGGTAACCGACGTGCGTTTTATAAACCGACTGATTAGATTTAATTTTAATTTGGAAGTCCATGGGCTGATATTGCACACGAATTAACATTAATTTAATTATCTGTGAAAGAAAAAACCTCTGATAAAAACTGATTTAAAAAAAACTCGGCCTTGGCCGGGAATCTGACCTGTGAGCCTTAGTTCAGTAGATAAATACGTTGACGGACTATAAGATACTATTTCATGCTGTTTCGTAAAATCTTACTACCCGTCCTGGTTGTTCAAATATCCTATATTAAAAAGTTAAGGGTAGGGTATAGTGAAGAAGAAAAAAGAAATGTACCCGTGTTAAAAAAAAAAGAGGGCGTAAACCATTTAATTAAACCTATATAAGTTCACCATGCCGAGGTTTGAACTGGATCCTACCAGGTAAGAACATGCCAGTAGAGTGCATTGGGGTCCATTCAACTCAAATATATATTTTTCTAATAGTGGTATTAGTGGATCAAAGATAAATATTTTATCTACCGATATTTTATACGATGATTACTAAATCAGTGGCGTGGTCCCCCTCACCCCCCAAAATTTATTTTCGGGCCCCCTTTTCCAAGTCATCTAACACCTTAATAAATGGGCGCATTACAATTGGGCCACGTAAATATGTTATGATCTGCGTTTAAAATGGGTAGCGTTAATCCCACATTACAATTGGGCCCCGTACTAATTTTACTTAAACATTACAGTTGGGCCACGTATACCAGTTATGAGTAGAGATAGGGTAAATTCGCTTTTGCGAAAAACGCGAAAAGAAAAAAAAGGGTCGAAAATAGGGTATTTATAAGTTTTCTTTGCGTTTCATGGCATTTGAAAGTGTTTAAAGCGATTTTTATTTCGCGAATTAACGCGAAAAACGTGATTTTGAGAGTATTATAGCTAAATTATTCTATTTAGCGAAATAGACGCGAATTCCCTGAAAATGCTGTGCATTTAAATAAAATGCTGAGAATTTCTATAAAACGATGTTTTTCAGCGGAAATAAGTGATTAAAAAATCATTGAGTTTCACTCGTCTGTGTGCTTCAGCTCGGGTTTTACTTGCATCCTGTGCCTTCCACAGCCCATCCGGCTAATCGCCACGCATTGACGAAAGACATTTTTATCTATTTTGCTACAAAATGCTAAATTATGCCACAAAACGCTAAATTTCCAATAATTAATGCTAAAAAAACTGAAAATTAATACTATTTTACCCTATCTCTAGTTATGAGACAAGGTTGTGCATAAACACGTAAAGATATATACGTCCAAACTATAGAAATCACTCCGTGTAGTGTTCTAGTGATTGAAACATGGAAGGTTCATGTATGTGGAGTGAAAGGGGAAAAAAAATTGCTTGTCATAGAAAGTAACAAATTTTCAATTGCTCATGCTGCTACCGATGGTAAAGTTCGCTGGAGATGTGTAAACAAAAAGTGTTCAGCAAAAGTCTACACGCACAACATAGACAGTAATATTATACTCGATAGTGATACAAATCATATTCACTAAGTGGTGAAAAAATATAAATAGACTAGTTATAAGCAATGGTGTAAAGCGAAGAGCTAAGGAAAATGTATGTGAAATACCATCGAAACTCATCCGTTCTGAGTCGGCAAAACATAATGCAGAAGATATTACAACGCATGATATTGCCTTGGTACGAAAGAACATCTACATGGCCAGGCGTGATGCTGTGCCGAAACTGTCGACGAATCCATAAGTATTAAAGGCTGTTGAAGGTGAGTGACTTTTTGTGATAGTTCAATATGGTTTTTCATTAAATAAAATTGAGGTAGTAGTTAGAAGAAGGGCCTATACTAAAAATTATGTTTTGAGATAAAAGGGGTTAGAGTTCAAAATAAAATATTGTAATCGTTAAAAAAAATTCATCTCAAGATAATGGTAAATCTTTACTTTCTATGTGAGCCCCAACATAAAAAAGTGGGTTATTTATTCTATCTGTCCCAATGTCCGTCTGTACCAGGAATTTTTTTTATTGTGATCCTAGCCCTAAAATTAAAGGTAGTTTACCACTGAGTGATGTTTTGGAATAATAATATTTTTTTTCGAAAATCGCTTCAACGATTGGGCTAAATACATATTTCTAGGATTTGTTTTACATGACAAATAGTAAGGTATAATTTTTTGGGGCAAAAATTTGTTTAAGGTTAGTTTAGTGAAAGTAAACTTTAGAAAATTCAAAATATTAAAAAAACATCATTTATGATTTTGTTCCAAATGGGTATCTTGCTAGTTTTTGACCTAAAAAATAACATTGTATACTTGTTTTTGGTGTAAAAATATTTTATAGAAAGTGTACTGATGACTGATTTTTCAAAATTGATTAAAAAATCTTTAAAAATTTTGTTCAAAATTAGTATGTGGGGATTATTTTACATGGTAAATAATATTAAATGTTTAGTTTTCAAAAATAAATTAAGGTGGATTACTTATGATAAATTTTAGGTATTTTTTGTATGGCATTTAAGAATTAAATTACTAGAGATATCTGGGAATTATTTGTCATGATATATAAGAATATATTTCCTATTTTTACACATTTTAATAGTTTGAAAGTGGTTTATGTTTGAAAATTTAAATTAAAAACAAATTATGTAAAGTTTTGTTTTTAATTGTTAATAGAGAAATGTTCTAAATTTAACCTTGTTTTAAACCCTTAAAATGATTTAATTGATTTTGCTCTTGCAGTACACGAAGCTGTAATCATGCACTGGTCAGGAGCAAACATTGCCGGTTGCTGGCTTGATTTAGGCCAACCATGGTACCGACACATTCAGTCCCTTGGTTTATCTAAAATATACAACAGTAAAACTTCAGCTAAAGGACAGTATTTAAAACATTTTTAGAACCAGAAGACGTTGGCAAACTTTGTGTGTCTGAAACGATGTCTAATATGCCCAAAAACGAAAAAAACACGTAAATTCTGCGACTACATTGTAGACACATATATTGATGAAGAGTCACAATTTCTCCAAAAAATTTTGGGCCGCTGCATCCGAAACTACATCCAGGACAACAAACGTGGGCAAATCCTTTCACTTGCAGTTTAATTCCCATTTGTATTTCTCTCATCCGTATTTCACAACTTGTGAATGTGAGGAATGCCAGGTCTCCACCGTGGTTCGGATTCCACGTTAAACTGTAGGTCCTCCATTTCATCTCACAATCACCCTACCATTACACACTAACGTAAGTGCATATAGCCCGAACGGGTAGTAAGATGTGGTGCTAATAATAATAATAATTATATATATATATATGATCACGATCTTTTAATTTCAGACAGAATTTAAAATTAAAATTTGCTCATCCAACAAAAATGTTACTAAAAAAGTGAGGAAAGAAATTAGGGTGAAGCAAGATTTCATAAGGTCGAAAATACTACTTTTAAATAATGGATTAATAATCAAGTGCCAGTTTTTAAAAGCAGTTTCTTACAAATTGTTTATCTACAATAAACCTGTAAAGTGTTTGACATGGTTTAGCATTTATTATGTATCAAATACGAATTTAAATAAAGCAAGTGAGCCCAAACATAAAAAAGTGGATTTTGTATTCTTTATGTCCTCATGTCTGTTTGTACCAGGACGGTTTTTTTTATTGAGACCGTAACCCGTAGCCCTAAAATTAATGGTTGTTACTTTAAACTTACTTAATTGCTATAGTTTGTACTTATATGTTTTTATACGTCCATGCCCAACCTCGTATCATAACAGGTATACGTGGCCCAAATGTAATGTTATTAAGTTTAATATATCTTTTATAATCCTCCTGGTCAACGAATGTGGCCCAATCCACCTGGGAGCTTATGAGGGAAATAGGTATCGTGGCCCAATTTTAAAGCTCCGTAATAAACGTTATAAGAAATAAATTAATAGTCCTAAATAATTACTAATTTAGTATTCACAATTTATAATGACGGTTTTAGCCTGAGTTTTGTGTTGGTAACGTCATCAGTCAGTCAGTTTGACTGAATGAAGATAAAAAAAATTCCACTCTATTTAAAACCGAATGAAATAATTGAAATAATGTTATAGCTTAGTTATAATTTACAACACCTTATGATAAACATATTCAACCATCTAAATTTTCAATAAACAGGATATAAATGATTTGATTATAAATATTTCCATCAAATTTATAGTAATTTAAAGTAGGGCCTACCCTTTCCAGGGCCTCCTTATATTATTGGGCCCCCCACCCCACATTACATGCCCTGCGGGCCTGGGTCTTTCTCCACTGTGCTAAATTAATAATAATTTTTTCCACCCTCCCTCCACCAAAATGCGAGTACACTTCCTTTAAATTAAAACTTCCTCATCCCTAATAAATTAGCGTAATTAGTCCATACGTTTATAAACTGAGCGAGTGGTGGCAAAAAATAATTATAGAATTTAAAATTAGGATATCTGGTTTTCAGCTATGTTTACCTAGAAAATTCTGAGATCTATGTTATTTAAATTTTGTATTATTATTTGAGGTATTTAACGTACACTTTCTGAACTGACTGATTATATCAGCACACGAGAATGTCTAAGAGCGAGAGTGAAAGGGCCTACCAATTTTGTCGGGAAAGGTATTTTCACATAACTTCCAGGGTTCTTTTCCATGCTATAAACGACGGTTTTACGTCCCCTCCGAAGGAAGTTGTGCTATGGACTTTCATCATTAAAGAAAAATCCGTCCAACCCGGCCGGGTTTGAACCCACGAACGAGCTCTGAGGCGAGCACTTTACCCCAAGATCACTGAGGTCAACTTCTGAGATCTACATAAACGGTTTTAAACATATATCCTGTCTTCTATTTTTTTATCGTGCCTTGCTACTTGTTCAGGTTATATGTATATATGATAATACTTACTCTAATGAGGTAGGAAGGAGGAAGGAAGCATTTTAATTGTAATCTGCCCGTATTCGGACGGAAGAAGAGTGAGAAACCGTTGAGGAAAAGACCACCCTCAGTAGACCCGACCGGGATTTGAGCCCCGATCTCACCGTCATCAGCAAGCCAGTCTAACACGAAAATGACGCCTTTAGACTATTCGGCTACTGAAGTGGGTTTCCTCAAATAAATGAAGTATTGTTTTTAACAAGGTCACAACTGAACATTCCAAAAATAACTGTAGACTGTTGTAAGAAAAACAACCAAGAAACACAGCCTTGTGAGGAGATATCCTTTCAAGTAGTTGGAGCCCTTAAGATCTGGATCTTTCACACTAAATTATTGTATAGTCACATTTTTGTAGGAAAGGACTATTAGAAAAATTTAAACATATTTTTTTCTGTGGCCAAAATTAATAAAGCTTTCGTGCTGAGCTATTTCATGGCAGAAAAATGTATCATGGGGAAAATGTGGGTTTCCCCTTCCACGATGATGAACTAGCCGGCCAGGGGGCTGGGTGTTGTGTATGTTCTAGGTTTAGGCTAGTTTATAATATCATAATATAATAATATAATATGTTTTGGCTATATCACTCGTAATCCAGTAGTGGAAAGATTAGCCAGTACTAATGTACCGTTGTCCAGGAGACGCCCGAATGTACTAATCGTAGGTACATCCTTTCATTGGAGGCTCTTTCCATGTCCCGATGAGATGAGATGAAGATGATAGTTAGTATGAGGGTGATAGTAAGTATGATGTTGTGGAACCAGGGTAAACACTTAAACTTAACTTAAGACTAATTAATTAAACCCTGGTGGGGTAATTCCTCTTGAGAAAAAAGTACCCAAGGTACAAGCCGGGAACTGAACCCAGTACCCCTAAGTGTGTAGCCTGGTGTACTGACCCCTACACCACGGGGTCGGTTAGCTTATCAGATAATGTGTTTGTATAATTAGTAAGTTCAGATGGTTCTCGTTAAATACCTTAAATGGTTAATAACATATCTTAAAACGGACAGCTGCAAATCACACGACTTGACGTATGAATACGTGAAAGTAGATCCAGTAACTTTTCTTTCAGATAAGATATGTGGACGTTGTCAAGTATCGATTCAGTGTCTCTTAGCTTTTCACCCCTTTCAATCGATCACCCTCGTTACAAACGGGTTTTGAGAAGTAATTACTCCTGGATCCAAACCCAGGCCGTCTGTCTGAGAGAGAGAAAGACAGCAGCAGACTGATGTGCAGATAGGAATCCGACAATCTGCTGTCTCTCCAAATCTTTCTCTGTAATCGTGTTACACGAATCGATTTGTTCTTGGCTTGATTGGAATCCTTTCCAGCCCTCTCCCCCTCCTTAACCCCTTCCCTGCCCTCCCTCCCTCCTAGACATCGGCGACTGAAACAGGACGTACCAGGACGCCTCAGCAGGATCTTCAGGAATTGGGAGGGAGGAATATTTCCATATCGAAAAAGACCTGAAGAAAGTACGCGATGAGAAAAAAAAAATAGGAGGGGGTGAGGCTCAACAACTCCGGCCATCGCGTGTAGCAACGTCATAAGGTGCTACTCTCTCAATAGACTAGACAGCCGATGACGTGGAATTTGTGGTTCGATTCCGGTTGGGTGTACTGAAGGTGTTTTTTACTAAATGGTTTCCCACTATCTATCTCTGCCCACACAAACGCGGGTACACTTCATCTAAATTCAACCTTCCTCATCCTTAAACCATTAGCGTAATTAGTAAAGGAGGCGTATAACCCGAATGGGTAGTAAGACGTGATGCTAAAAAAATATTAATCCTGTGGTTCATTATTTCTCTTTGGACAATTTGTAAATTTGGCTTCACTATGATTCTAGATCGCCGAATGAATAGCGTGAGCATAAAATAAATGCACTAAAATTCACTTTTATCAAGAAAAAATCGCACTAATGGGAGAACTAACCCCCAAACAGCCTTAAAAAGACTAAACCCCAAACCCCAGTTCTCAATTTAGCAACAATTTACTTAGGCTATTTTAATACATTTCTATAAAATAATAATAATTTGTTCTTGGAACAGGACTCAAACATATGACTTCGTGTTTTTTTAATAAACTAAACCGAGCTGCTTTTGTTTATAAAGGTCGAGCAATTTGATGGGGTGTAGCCCCTACTGGGGAGGGGATTGGAGAAGGGTTGCCCCCCCTGGAGAGCCAATCACAACTATGCCCCGAAACACTTCCCGCGGTACCTAATTAAGACAATGCCCTCAATTAACATTGACGAATCCAGCTGGAAAATTTTCCTCGCCCACACCGTGCCATCCCAAAATGTATTCAGGGTACAGAGCGGTGGCCGCATGGTCTAGAGTGCTACTCTACAGTGCTACAGTAAAATAGTCTGCCGAGGACGTGGAGATCATGGTTTGAATCTCGGTCGGGTGTACTGAGGGTAATTTTACATTCTTTCACCACACAAATGCGGGCACACTTCCTCTAAATATAACATTTCTAATCCCTAAAACCAATAGCATAATTATTACATAATTTATGACCCGAACGTGTAGTAAGACGTGGTGCTAAAAAAAATGCAGTGCGTGTTAAGCCTAAGCTTTTTAATTTAGAATTAAATCCAAATCCTTAATTACTAATTCGAATCTATTCCTTTTAGAATGAGAGAAGGAAATGTGGAAGAAACTGAAGTAATACATGTGGAGCATCGCTTAGTATGTAGCCGAGACATGAACCCTGGCGCCGGAGGAGAATATAGAGGATAAAGTGGACCGGTCGGGTGACTAATGAAGGAGTTCTAAGAAGGTTCAATGAAAAGAGAGCCATTCTGTAGGTGATTCTACGAAGAAAGGTCAACGGGATGGGGTCACATTATGAGAAGAAATGCTTAAAGAGTGACGTCATATAAGGCAAGTTGAAGGAGGACCAAGGAATTAACGAAGGGAACTGATAGATGAAACAAGGAAAGAAGATGAAGATTAAGGATCTAAAAAATTAAGTTGCCGATAGGACATATCAGAGGACTCAATTTGGACAAGGCAATGTACCTATAGAAAGAGAGAACACATAATAATAATAATAATAATAAAACAGTTAACAGGCTAACTTTTTTTGGCACCGCATTTTTTAGAATATACGCATTTAATTACATCGTAGGAATAGGGATGAAGAAGGTAGAATTTATAGTGTGTATCCGAATTTGATTGGTGGGAGTGTGGGAAACAATTGAGGAAAAATAAACCTAGGGTACACCAAGTCCGGGATTCGAGCCTCAAGATTACGGGTAAACAAGACTATACGGGGGCCTGACGTTTAGTACGTGCCCCACCGATACAGATCACTAACACCGACGCGTACGAAAATTAATAAATGGTACACGCTACACCCCACATACTTTCTCTTTTATCTTGCTTGATACAGAGACATTTACTAAAAGCTCATTAATATTTATTAAATTAAATAATACACAGTGTTGCAGAAACATTCCACCAAAGAGTATGAATGAAATAATATACACTTTTACAGAAACATTAAGGAAAGAGGAGCATCTCTGTCCATCAAAGAGAATAACAATCAATTTCAATAGTAATAGTCAAAGAGCTATATATAAAAAATACATATTTGCTTGTAACTCAGAAAATATTGGTTTCATAAATATTTATTTCAAATAAAATATTTTTATCTTTAATAGTACTACAGATTTACAATGATAAGCTATTTCGTATCTCAAAAAGTTGCGGAGCTATGATCAAAATTTGAAATTTCTGCTTATGTAAAGTAGAGTACCTTTAAAGTCATTTTCATGGGAGAGCTAGGGTAGCCATTTTGTTTGTACTATTAAACAATGCTTAGATCTAAAATCTAATCAAAATCGTCAGAGCGGATTTGGAGAAAATCTTTTTTTTTTCGTTTTCCTTCAGTAAGCAAACTACGCTTAGAGTTTTAGAGTTGAATATATAATTACACAAACCTATCGGGGTGACCCTATCAAAACCCTAGATAAAAAGTTTCACCCTGAATGGTCAAATGGTTTAGGTTGTAGGAAGAGATACAGACACACAGACATCGCCAAAATCATTTTATCAGTTTCAGGGGGTCGTGTAACGTCAACATTTATCAAATTCTCAAGTCCGATTATTTTGACTATCACAATACTTCTCTCTCAGAGGGGTCAAGAGAAAGTAAAAAAAAAGGATAGCTCCATATCTGGCTGCATGACGGGCAAGATATCGGCGAGATGTTATCAGATAAACGAAACAACACAGACGACATGATCTTCCAATCTCTTCAGCGTCCGATGTGTTTCCTCTCCCGCTTGATGAAGATTTATTGAGACCCGGGGGATTCCCCTCGGAGAGAGAGAGAGAGAGAGAGAGAGAGAAAGATGAATATATGAAAGGAAAAAAAAATCGTGTTTCAATAATTTTACCCACGCCGCGCACAAGCGGTTATTCGAGTATACACGCTCCGGGGCCGTACCTGATTGGATATCGGCCCCGGAGTGCGCGCGTCTGTCTTTTTAAAGGTGTTTTTCAGGACGCGATAGAGAAACCAATTTTATCCCGCTAGATGTCATCCTCAGCGGGAAGAGAGAAAGAAGGAGGAAAGGGGGGTTATGGAAAAAAAATACAACACGAAATAATATGTTCTCATCTCATCGATCATGTTCACACGACGCGGTACAGTCTCCCTGTTCAACTTGTACAATCACTGATGAAAAAACTTAGAGCACTACAGACTTGAACCAAGATCTACCGTGGGATGAAGCCCAGACCCAGGCCAAGGGCTGATAAATTATGTGTGTTACACCTTAAACACATAAGTTGAGGCTATACTGTAACCACACTGTACGTCTGGCATATTACTTCAATATTCTTTAAATTGAAAAATGACACCTGGACACGGGAACCAAACCCGGGACCTTTGGCCCAGTACTTCAATGCTCTAACCACCGAGCTATCCGTAAGTCATTCCGTGCCCAAGTTCATCACAGACTTTGCCTCAAAATATGAGTGAAGAATGACCCTGAGAAATACTTCAAGTTGAATTTCTGTTTTAGATCAACACATAAATCAGAAGTAAAACTTTTTTTTAGAATTAATTTTTTTGGGGGAAAAAATGTATAATCACACAAATTAGAATTTTAAAATAAATTTAATATAACAGTACCTTTTTTAAACTAGACACAAGGGAAATATTGAGATACTTTGTTTGCTACGAAATTATCTCCTAAAATTGAATAAAATTAATCACAAATTTTCGAAAACAAGAATGAAAATTCAAATTACTAAAATTTTCGAGTTTTAATTTTCAAGCACTCGTACACCCCTAGTTTTTATTTTATTAAATAGTTTACCAATCTTCTTCCACACAAATACGGGTACAATTCCTTTATATTCTACCTTTCTTGTCTTTGTCCCACTGTTAAAAGCCATGACGGGTGGATAAGTCGCATTGAATGTATATTATTAATATCACCAAGTCTTACTACCTGTTCAGGTTATACGCATATATGATGATTACTCTTATGGGGTAGGGATGAGGGAGGGAGCATTTTAGAGGTTATTCACCCCCATTTGCTTAGAAGGAGAGTGGGGAACAATTTATGGAAAAACCACCCTTAGTAGACCCGAATGGTATTCCAACCCTGATCTCCCCCTTATCAGGAATCCAAACTAACACGAGAGTGATGCCTTAGACCATTCGGCCACTGAAGCGGGTGAGTGTATGTAAATTATCTTTTTATAAGGATCAAAGAAAAGACAAAGTTTATTTTGTTACGTAACTTTGTAACTTAATTTTGAAATTACTGTAAGAACTACATATCATGGTCCAAAACTTTATATCAGTGGTTAGTGTGTTTGTATACTGAGCATAGGGTTCCGTGTTCAATTCCTGGCATGGCCGAAAAATCTATCATTAGTGGAATGAGGGTATCCCCTTTCATAATGATGAATTAAAGATCGGGGGCTGGTTGTTGTGTCTGTTATCTTTTCTTTTAAAAAAAGTACATGTCATATGTGTGTGGGTTCGTCTGTCACACACCTCGTGGTTAAACTAGTTTAGTGTTAAAGTCTAAAGGTTTTTTTAGCACCGCGTCTTACTACCCGTTCGGGTTGTACTCTTATGTACTAATTACGCTGATGGTTTTAGGGATTAGGAAGGTAATATTTAAAGGAAGTTTACCCGTATTTGCGTAGAGAGAACCATATTGTTAAAAACACTCTCAGTACATCCAACCGTGATTCGAACCTCGAGCTCCCCGTCATCACTGCGAGAGTTGCGCGTTAGACCATGCTGCCACCGAAGCGAGTGACGTCTAGAATTAAGTTAGTTTGTAGGTCGTGTACATCCTTGTGTTTAGAAATATCTCGCTGTGTGCCCCTGTATTATTTGTCCCGTGCGGTCCGAGTGTTGTGAACGTCAGTGTTCCAGTTTGTTGTCGTGGCGACTGTACCGGTGACCTCGCTCCCTAGTAAATTAACACGTCATGCTCATCCCAGGTAAGTGACGTATCAGGGTCCAGCCCTACACAATACCCTGCCAGGGTCACAGGGCGAGGGATCGAGTCTAGTACGATATCATCTCAACCCCCCCACAACTGGGACTAGACCCCTCACATCGTTGGGCAAGCAGTCAAAGGCGTCAGTCTTATTTATTTGAGGTATTTAACGTGCACTTTCAAAATAGAGTGATTATATCAGCACACAACCTATAAAATATTTTAAATATAGGACAAGACACAACATCCAGTATCCTGAACGTTAATTCATCACTGTGAAAGGGGAACCCACCCGCTTCGCTGGCCACATGGTCTAAGGAGTCATTCTAGTGCTAGACTGGACTGCCAATGCCGGGTAGATCAGGGTTCGAGCCTTGTTTGATGTACTGAGGTTAGTTTTTTCATAAATGTTTCCCACTCTCCTTCCACTCGAGTGCGGGTACATTTCCTCTAAATTCTACCTTTCTTATCCCTAACCCATTAACGTAATTAGTGCATAATTGTATAACTCAAAGGGGTAGTAATACGTAATGATAAAAAAGGGGTGAACCTACATTTAACCGATGATCAACTTTTCGGCTATTACGGGAATCGAACCAGTACCCTTAATTTTAAAGGTATAAACGTTACCAACTAAGCTAAGATGTCGGATTAGTCCTTTCTAGCCCGGTAATGGATAGTTTGGTGTTTGATTCTCACCTAGGTGTACCAAGATGTGGTTATTCGTAAATAGTTTGTTACCGTCTCATCGCAAATACGGATGCATTTAATCTTATATAACCTCATAGTCTCTACCCTATTAGCCATGCATCCTACTGCCAATTTGGGATATAAGTATTAATTACACTAATCGGGAAGAGATGAGAAAGATATAATCTAGATTAAATGTAGCCGCATTTACTTGGAGGGAAACCGGATTACCTTTTAGAAAAACAAACCTCTGTAAATCTGACATGGATTCGAACTACGACCTCTCTATCCCCAAATAGCTGGATTAGATGGAACTGACACTTAGTCCGCGTGTGCACCAATCCGTCTCCCTATAGATTATTTAGCTGAACAGTCCTCGTGTTATAAAATATCTAAAATAAAAGGTAACTTTTGTACAGTCCATATGAAGAACCTCATCTGATAAATATTAATAAGTTATATCTACTTTCATGTATTCATGCGCCAAGTAATTTTATTTGCAGTTGTCGCTTTTGATCGGCGTTATCAGTACCTGTAAAATAACAATAAAAATATAGTAATATGTTATCATCGCTAGGCGCGACAAAATATGTTGTTATTTTCTAAAAGCCCTTCCTATCAAAATTGGAACTGAGCATGGAGCGTACATTATCCCTCGTCACATTAGCCCCTTTGATCTTGCCCTCGCTCCCATCAAATTTGGAACCAAGCAAACTGAAAAAAAAAAAAAAGTTCTTTCAAAAGAATACGGCAAGCTTTTTTTCCCCTCAGATTTATTTGTCTTGTGTTTACACACAACAATCTACGAGGAAAAGTGAAGACAAACGCACCACTTTCAAAAATTCTAAAAAATTGTTTCTTTACCTAAAAAAAAAAAAAAAACCAAAAAAAA
>CABFWO010000692.1:77797-97739 GCA_902155825.1 Timema genevievae | reverse complement strand
TACAAGTCTCCCCCCCCTTCCCCCTTTCCCCATTGCTCCTTGTCTTGCGACATCAAAAGATTGAAGTTTCCCGGCCGTGCAGAGAAGGATAACTCCAGAGACTCAAGGCTCAGAGGAAGAACCTACATATGTAACAACGGTCGTTAGAGTGGATTTGGAGAAAATTGATTTATTTCTCTTTTTTACCTAAAGTAAATTAACTTTAATTTTAAGGTTAGATATCTAAGTCCAAAAACACCTTGGGGATACTTTATATAAACACCAGATAGTCTACCAAATTTTAGCCCAATCGGTAAAATAGTATCAGCTCTAGCCCAAGGTACAGACAGACAGACAGATGGCATAGCAAAAACCTCTTTACTTGTTTCAGGGGGTCATGAACTGTGGAATATCACAGGTACAGTCTTAACAAGCCCTGCTTACCCTGGAAACATTCCACTACACGACACTGGGTATATAATATCACAGGTACAGTCTTAACAAGATCTGCTTACCCTGGTAACATTCCACGACATGGCATTGCAATTTGTTTCTATCCCCGTGTCCTACTATCTGTTCAGGTTATACGCATATATAATAATTTCTCTAATGAGGTAAGGACGAGGAAGGTAGAGGTAATCTACCCGCAATTGCGCTGAGGGAGAGTGGGAAATTATTTAGGGGAAAACCATCCTCTGTAGACCATACCAGGATTTAAACCCTGAACTCCCCGTCATTAACAAGCCAGTCCAACACGAGAGGGACGCCTTAGGTCAGGGGTCGTCAGACGGTAGCTCGCGATGGCATATTCGATGGCTCACGCGAAAAACAGATTTCTATACTTCCCAAAGTGACTTATCGTTCAAGAGGGTTGCCTAGAATTCAGGATATGTGTGTTCTCGATGGATTTGGTTCATGTTGCACTTTGAGTGAAGACGTTACTCTGCTCTACCTGTCTGAGTCGCCATCAACTGAAGATGATCAAAAACATATACATAAGTAGACTTACAGTTGAACACTTTGGTAACCTCATTCGAATGATAGTGACAAATTAATCACCAAACATAAAATAAATGATGGAAGAAAGTGAATACCTTTCTTCTCAGTAAGCTACGAACCAAAATTATTATTTTTTTAAAAATGTATATTTCTAAATAATTTTGTTTGAAAAAAATGAATAATCCTCTATAGTTATTATCTAAGATTAAAAGCGCATTTTGGTGCGAAATTTACTAACACTTTTATTTTCTCTTAACCCTTTGAGAGAGAAGTATTGTAATTGTCAAATAAATTGAAAGTGAGATTTTTATAAAGGGGTTTTTAGAATTAGATATCTAACCCTAAAATTATGGGTAGTTTACTGAAGGGCAAAAATAGATAAAATCGATTTTATCAGAATCAGCTTTAATGGTTTTCATTAAAATTTGTATCCAAGCATTATTTAACATTACAAACCAAATGGCAGCTCTCCTTTTCCCATTAAAAAGAATTTAAGGTCGTTTTACATAATAATAAATTTAGGAATTTGATCACATCTCTTCAAATATTTGAGATACGAAATAATTTATCACTGTAAAGTTTTAGTACTATTAATACAATAAATATTTTATTTGAAAAATATTTTTATAAATATAAGAATTATAAGCAAATATATATTGTTCATGGAGCTCTTGAGACAGTTGAAACTGATTTCTATGCTCTTTGAACGGAGATATTCCTCTTTTCTCGATGTTTCCTTACTAGGTTATATTATTTCATATATTCTCTTTGGTGGAGTGTTTCTTCAACACTGTACATGATATCGTTTCACAAATATTACAAGTTTTTAGTAAATGAATTTTATTTTAAAATAAAA
Organism: Timema genevievae; assembly: GCA_902155825.1. NCBI lineage: Eukaryota > Metazoa > Arthropoda > Insecta > Phasmatodea > Timematidae > Timema > Timema genevievae. The sequence goes on along the minus strand of CABFWO010000692.1, from coordinate 95,905 downwards.
GTAAGACGCGATGGGCAAACTTTAATACTGGGTAGCTTGAGAAATAATTTGATATTTTTGAAAGTAGCTCCCATACTCGTAGAATTTGGCTACCTCTGCCTTAGGCCATGCATTCGGCCACTTAAACGCCATGTCATGTGTGATTCTGGTATCAAGTATGTTTATAACACACGCTAAAAAAAGTTGTAGAAAAATAGCGACAAGAAGAGTATACTCCTGAGTTTGGTAGGAAGAACGTGCTAGAAGGCCTTATTACGTACCAGAATCATACTGTCTGGTAGTATTTTGCTAAGATAAAGGACCTTCCACCAAAACAAACTTTGAACCTTGTTGTTCGTTCCAAACTATAATAATAATAATAATAATATAGCGCGTCTGAGCTACACCACTCGTAGCCCAGTAGTGAAAAGCTTAGCCAGTACTAATGTACCGTTGTCCAGGGGACGCCTGAATGTACTAATCGTACATTCTTTCCGTGGAGGATCTTTACATGTCCCGATGAGACGAGTTGATTGCGATAGTGAGTATTAGGGTGTGGAACCAGTGGAAACACTTGAATATAACTTAAGTCTAATGAACCAAACCTTGGTGACCGTTGGGGTAATTCCCCTTTCGGGAAAAATACCTAAGGCACCAGCCTGGAATCGAACATGGTACCCCTAGTCTCGTAGCCAAATGCACTGACCACAACACCATGGGGCCGGTTAATGCAAATTCAATGGGACTGAAGCTTGTTTAGATTGGTGGAAATTCTAATTAAGCGGTAGAATACATGGATACAGTTATTATTATTAGCACCACGTCTTACTACCCGTTCGGTTTATACGCTAATGTGTAATGGTAGGGTGATTGTAAGATGAAATGGAGGACCTACAGTTTAACGTGGAATCCGAACCACGGTGGAGGCCTGGCATTCCACACATTCACAAGTTGTGATTAATACACGTCTTGTCAGAGGTGAAGGAAGGGTTCGGCAATCAGATAAGTCCGTACCTGGGCCGAGGATGGAACCCCGGACCCCAGCACAGAAGTCCGACACCTTACCCCTAGACCACCAGGTCACCCATGGATACAGTATTTACACGAATTTTAAATTACAGTTTAATGAGTTTAACCAAATTTTAACTTATTAATGACACGTAATATGTAATATAATTATTTTTGACTACAACTTGTAAATATTAAGCCTATATTACTGTTTCTTACAATTCTCTTTTAACTTTGAGCTTGTAACAATAAAATATATTTCATTTGCCTTTTTTTTCCTCCGGTTTTCCGAAAAATGTGTTTGTATTATCCGGAATTTCTTACTACTGGGGTTTGGTCTAACTAGGTTTTACTGTATAGAGATATTTTCAAGATAGTTTGACCAGCGTTGCTTTTATTTTGGTTCAAACTAAACCCTAGAAATGTTCTAAAAATAAACGGGGAAGATGACTGGTTTGAGGTTATGTAATTCTAGTTTCTGGTGGGTTGGTGACGAAATGAGAAGTTACCAAGGAAACCTGTGGATGGATCTGGGCCAGCTGTCAAGACAGATGTCATAAGAGTGTCATTAGGTCTGTTCTGTTGACACGGAAGGTGTGATGAGCTATCATACTCTGACGATGACAGCTAGTTTGACAAGAAAACCAAACACAGAAACAAACACTTGCTTTAGAAGAAGAAGAAAAATATACAAACGTTTTTATATCTTAGAGTTCATCCCCTGAGAAAACTTTATGGTTCTGTGTGTGTGTGTTTGTGTATAGGGTGATTTTGAGCTAACGTGCCGAAATTAAAGTGGTGGAAGATGTTACCCCAACGACTATATTGATATGAGAAATCCATGGCCGGCAATGCCCCTGTAAGGTGCTATGGAACTTCGAACTATTGAACTGTTGCCAGAAATCAGGCAACTTTCCTGGCATGCCAGCGGCGCTACCGTTAGTTGGTGGTGTTGGTACTATCGAAACCGCGTGCCTTATCCAACCAAAGGTCACATAGTAACTGCAAGTAAGCCTCATTACTAAGGATGGGCCCTCGAAACTCTTGAATCCCTTGGATCCTTAAAAATATTCGAGAGTTGAGGATTCAAGAAAATTTCGGATTATTTTACCTCCATTACTGGCTTGGGTCAGTTTTTATTCAAGACATATTTTCCACTACCGGCTTGCTAGGTCTGTCGTAGCTTCATATGCCTTATGATCTATCTTAAGACTAGGACAGGCACAACATCCAGTCCCCGGCCGTCAAGTTATCAATGTGGAAGGATAAACCCATATTTTCAGCAATGATAAAAAAAATCTGATTAGAGACTCAAATCCTTAAAAAAAAATCAATTTGTCAAGTCAAATTTGTTGTAGAGCTCTAATACTTCTTATTGGTGGTTCAGAACTAATTATAATAATAATATATAGGATGAACTTGACAACCAAGCCCCAGACCAGTAAAATATCACTCAACTGAATGTATGAATTTTGTGATGAATTGATTATAAGAAAGCATTTTAACATTTAGTTACTATTTATATTTTTTTATTAATTTACTATATTATTTCATCTTATATTCATAATTTCATAATTTTTATAATATTTGGATTCTGATTTGAGATTCGGAATTCGAAGGTAAATTGGAGATTCGGATTCGTAAAATAGTGGATTTGATCCAACTCTACTCATTCCACCCGTAAACAAGGTGCATGCCAGCTAGCTCTCTGGATGTTTAAATACTGCATCTCTGTTCCACTCTCGTACATATGTAATGGGACTCGCTATAAGCTATCATTTGGTTGGATAAGGCACGATGTTTTCGATGGTGCCAACACTATCATCTAACGGTAGCGGCACTGGCATGCCTGAATAGTTGCCTAGACTCCAGGCAACACCTCAAATACTCGAGAGATCTGTGAATGAGAAACTAGCACAATTTTGATTCGTAGGTTCCATAACGCCTTACAGGGACATCGCCGAACATGGGCTACTCATACCAATATAGTCATTATAGTAACATCTTTCACCCTTTTCATTTTGGAATGCTCATTCAAAATCACCCTGTATGTATATGTAAGGGAAGATTTCGTCAAAAAATAGAAACCGTCACACATTAAGGGTGACTTAAAGAAATAAACTGATCCTAGACCATGCGCTTCAGGAGGGGAAAATAAATAAAATAGTTGCTCTGGTAGGGTAGGATTAAGGTGGGGATACAGGGAACGCGAGGAAAGGTCGGTGTTTTTGAAGTTTTTATAGCAAAACTTTTTTTGGTCAAAATAAATCAAATGTTGCTTCAGTACAAACACAGAGCAATGAATCCAATGCATAGCATAGTCTTTCCATGGTGATAATAACAGTTGTTGAATATCCGTCATGAGCGTATTAGCATTAGATGATAAACCTTTTAAGTGAAAAGAAAAAAAGTCATTAAATTCCAGAACACCCTTGACAGATATTCAAGAATTATTGATATCAACATGTGAAGAAAATTAAGCTAAGCGTTCCTACTGGATTATTATTATTAGCACCGCGTCTTACTACCCATTCGGGTTATACGCACTTACGCTAATGTGTAATGGTAGGGTGATTGTGAGATGAAATGGAGGACCTACAGTTTAACGTGTAATCCGAACCACGGGGGAGGCCTGGCTCTCCACACATTCACAAGCTGTGATTAATACACGTCTTGTCAGAGGTGAAGGAAGGGTTTGGCCATCAGATAAATCTGTGCCGGAATCGAGGATTGAACCCTGGACCCTCAACACAGAAGTCTGACACCTTACCACTAGACCACCAAGTCACCCGTTCCTACTGGAGAAGTATTTTATTTATTTTGACAAAAAAAAAAGTTTTGCTATAAAAACTGCAAAACCACCGTCCTTTTCTCGCGTTCCCTGTACCCCCACCTTAATAAACTAAAATATAAATTAAGATAAGTGACACCATAACAANGGGGGGTCGTTTGGATTTGTAGACTTGGCGTGAGACCTGTCTAAACCGAACAAGCTTTTAAAGGGGTCGGTAGGGGAGGAGGGGGTGGGGTTGAATGTGTTTTTTTTTCAAATGTTTAATGTGATGTGCTGCACGATTAGGGTAAATCAACAACCCATCTTTAAATACAGGGGGAGGGGGTGGAATGGATTGGTTAGCGAGATGTCATCCAGTCACAGATCTGTGAATGAGAAACTAGCACAATTTAGATTATGAGGGTCACCTAGTTCAACTCTCCCTTAGAACAAAATTATAAGCTCTCTCTATATGTGTTGGAACAAATTGTATTCATCACCTAATCTTGATGAAAATAATGTGCACAACACCCCCCTCCCCCCCAAAAAAAGAGTATTTTAGCTTCTCCAAGAAAGTTTAGCATTGATGACTAAATGACCAATTGACCCACTTAGATGACGACCGCATGTTCTAACGCGCTACTCTCGTGTTAGACTAGACTGGTGAAGTTGGGGAGATCGGGGTTCAGCCCTGGTCGGTTGCACTGAGGGTGGGTTTTTCTTAAATAGTTTTCACTCTCACTCCACGCAAATGTGGGTGCACTTACTATAAATTAAACCCTCCTAATCCCTAGCACATTAGTGTTACTAGCACATAGGCGTATAACCCGGACAGGTATTATAAGACTCAGTGCTAAAAATAATACTTTTTACAAGTTTTGGGTACGAGGAAAATTAATTTTGATAAAACCCAAATATTTTATTAAATCCTTAGTAGATATTTAAATTAGTCATATAACTTAGGCAAAGACAAAGACAACAAGACATGAAACCCCACGTTTTGTTATTGATAATCTATGGGCCTTTTTTTTACCATGACTATTTGACTCAGTTTCTACTGAAATTATATAAAAATATTAGGACAAGCCGTGTTCACGCAAAAAGTAAAAATGTTCAACCTCGGTACGAGTAGTTTTTTCTTGTTTTGCTAATCTCCTTGTTTGGGACGAGCCCGCGTAAACCCCAATAAGACGCAGTGCTAAAAATTACAAAAAATAAACTTACCATCCCACCTTAAGGTGTAACATCTTGTTTAACAATTAAAACGGTAACAAAATAATTGTTAACTTATAACTATTTCTAACAAAACAAAAATAGCATTAAAATAAATATCTAAAACAAAACAATTACAAATACCATATCAACCAAATTCACAAATAATTTTTACTTATTATTATTATTATTATTATTATTATTATTATTATTATTATAAAATAAATATCTAAAACAAAACAATTACAAACATCATATCAACAAAATTCACAAATAATTTTTACTTATTATTATTATTATTATTATTATTATTATTGTTATTATTACTATTATTGAAGCTATCGACAAATCCCTAGGCCAATATGGGCTTGTGCTTCAAATATTATATTTGACATTATCTCATGTACTGTATGTGTATTACTATATATTTATAGCCTGGACTTTGTTGCCCTTTTTTAATAGATAATTTGGTTTCACTTCAATAACACACACAAACATTTGTACATATAAACTATATATACTACTCCACGAAATATAAATAATAAAATATAGTCCTATTCTTATAGCCTTCAAGCGTATATTTATTTTAAATCCGGTCAGAGATATATAAACAACAACAATTTTATCAAATACCATCCCCCCTCCCCCCCGCTTCGCCCCTAAAACCGATTTAGCATTTGAAACGCTTGAAGGCCGTAAGGATAGGATTATGTATTTTTTATTTTTTATTTTGTGGAGTAGTTACTCTGAACATTGCTCCAGGCAGTGAAGTCTTCTAAGGGGGTAGGAGGGGTGGATTAAAGGGGGGGTTTGTATGTGCATACATTTGCCTGTCCTTTTGAAAGTTAACGATACGAGAAATACTACCCCCTCTCTCTCTTTTCCCTCTTCCTCCCGGAGGAAAGAAAAGAGCGGTAATAATAGCAGATGAGCGGGAGAGAGAGAGAGAGAGAGATGCGACTTCAGGGCAGGCCCAATGCTACCAACTGGAAGAGATCACAACTAAAAAAAATCCCGTAACCCCTCTATATCCATTTTTATTTTTTTTGTATTTCCTTCGAATCGTTTCATCCTATGAACGCCAAATAAATAGAAAAATATTGGATACCTATAGCAAAGTTTTATTTTATTTTTTTACGGAGAAAGTTTTATTTTATAGTTTACCGGCAACACAAAGTGTTGTTGACCACTTAACCTAATAGAAAGACCCACTTTGGTGTTCGAATGGTCTAAGGCAGGGGTTCATGGGTTCAAACCCAGCCGGGGTCGTCGGATTTTTCTTTAGTGATAAACATCCGTAGCACAACTTCCTTCGGAGGGGAAGTAAAGCCGTCGATCCCATGTCGATTGTAGCGTGTAAAAGAACTCTAGAAGGTATGGGAAAATACCTTTCCCGACAAAATTGGTAGGCACTTTCGCTCTAGCTCAAAGAAATACAGTGTGGAAGGCAACGGGGAACTGACACACTTCCTGAACTCCCCTAGTACATGAATTTCTGCCAGATGGTGCGGGAAGCACTAACCATTCAAAGGACTCCCCGTTATGGATGGGTAGAAATCACATTCAACCAACCTTCTGATTCTGGACTTAACAATATTTAATAATATTAGTCTATTTTTATAAACCCACTTCTGTTTTTGAAAAATTTTTGCGGTCCAGATAAAATCAGCTTGCGGGCCGTAGGTTCCCAACCGCTGGTCTAAAGCATCACTCTTGCAATAGACTGTACTACCGATGATGGAAATATCTGGATTCGAATCCCGGTCGGGTGTACTAAAGGTGTTTTTCTTCCCCAAATGTGAGAACACTTTCTCTAAATTAAACCTGCCTTATCCCTAACACATTAGCATAATTAGTACACAGCCTGAACAGGTATTAAAACGCGGTGTAAAAAAATATATAGCTATGAGGAGGGTAACTTATAAGAAGTGAACCCTCATTAGTTTAGTCACAGTGACTTATCATATGTGTAGGAACACGATCTAACTGAGACTCGAACTTCGACCTCTCTTTCAGCGGCGACCAAGTGAAATTGTGAGTGTCCAACGCCTAAAATCACTTGACCATCGCTTATGGGTATGTAATAACCAAAATATAAATACTATAAAACAGGCTTGTCCAACTGGCAGACCGTGACGCATTAGAAAAGTTTAAAAAAATTTAACGTCATCAAGGAGTTCCTTAAACTTGATCAGATTTAAATTGTTTGAAATTTACTATATGTATTATTTGCTGTACTGTACATCAACCATTATAATACTTTTAATGTAATACAATTGGACCTCCATATATCGAAATCGATGAGTCCACCAAAACATTTTATATATAGAGATTCCATGTGATCTTTTTTATACATGATATTGTGTAGTCGTTTATATTTATAAATATGTCCTAATCAATGCACTCATTCCACTGGCCACGTTCTTCAACTCAACCTTTACCACAACACCGAGAGATTTGCTTTTTGACATCGTGAACACACACTGTGTCGATTAGAGAGAGTAAAACGATGGCGAGCATAAACCTTTGGTTAGAGATACTGAAACAAACTGAACCTGAGTTATAGTGGAGGAAGGTTACTTGAGGAGAGGGGTGAGAGGAGAGTGGAGACAATACCACCCCGCTAGGAGACCTTGAGGAGAGGAGTGTGGAGACAATACCACCCCGCTTAGGAGACCTTGAGGAGAGGGGTGAGAGGAGTGTGGAGACAATACCACCCCGCTAGGAGACCTTGAGGAGAGGGGTGAGAGGAGTGCGGAGACAATACTACCCCGCTAGGAGACACGTCGGCGTCGCAATAACCTTCACCAAACATTTCCTTCTTCCTCTTGTGATATCTCCATTCAATTTTTTCTCACTTGTTTTTTCTTATACCATCGTCATTACGGGAGAAAAATTCCGATTTGTCTTTAAAAAAATTATATATAGAATTTATTTTCGATACATAGAAACAGTTTTTCTATGTAATGTCATGGGGACTCACCAAAACAAAAACTTCAATACATAAAGAATCTTGATATAGGAAATTTCGATATATGGAGGTCACACTGTATATTAGTTATTAGTTTTTAGGCCAATCATGTAACATTTGTCTGTTTAATTTATCCAAAAATTGAAAATACCGTAGGCCTAAACTGGATTTTTTTATTTAAGAGTATCAACTAAAAAAAATTGTTGATAATGTATAGGCCTAATCTCAACGTGTGCCCGAACACTGTCTAAGAATATAAAATGAGGTCTTTAACTAACTTCAAGTTGGACAGCCCTGCTGTAAGACGTTCGTTTTGCATGTGTGTCGCTTTACATCATGTTATAGCTTTTGAACTAACGGATAGAATTTGATCTAATTCTGTGTACTCGTTACACACCAATAGTGAAACTTCCCAGTTCAAGAATTGGGTACATTTCTGCCCATTCCTTCAACTGACTTCTTCGCTTGAACATTTAACGAATTGGGCAAAAAATGCATTAACTCTTGCCCATTTCATGAACTGAAACTTAAAATGATTTGGACCATTTTTTGCCCTGTTTGTGAAATGCTTATGAGGAGAGGCTAGTTCACGTAATGGGCAGAAATTCTCCCGATTCATGAACTGGGTAAATTCACAAATGGGGTGTAGCATACATATGGACCACCATTACATGACTGTATCAGATTTTTATTTCCTAATCTTAATTTAAGCTTCAAGTGTACACAAAATGTAAGTCTTTTCGGGTCACGTTTGACTCCAAAAAAGGGGCTTATCAACTCAAATTTGAGTTACACTTAACACAGATTTAACCATGGATTTTTATATTTTGAAATATAATAAAATAATGTTCAAAGAAAGCGAAATATTTGGAGGGGGAAAAAAATTGATCAAACATGTTAATTCCGAGGAAAGTTATCTCTCCTACAATATGTTTTAAGCTCTGTTTTTAATGGGTAAAAAATATTGTGAACCAAGCCAACAATAGTTTACTCATTTTCCAAATTATATTTTGTTACATTATCTTGCTTAGGATATATTGTCCTCAGCCATTTAATCATCTTTAATGCTTCAGTCCTTCTTAATAAAATATTATGTGTCTCAATTATCTGTAGGTCCAAGGTGCGTATAGCCTTTTCCATGTCAGTTATTTAGGTGGACCTTAACAAAGATATCGTTCTTTGAGAGTTTAGGAACTACATTAATTATGTAATGATTTCCTTCTTAGGATTGAAAGAAGGAAATGTGTTGTAATCTTTTGAGAATAAAAAAAAAGGTACATTTGCTTGGATCAAATTAAATCCAAGCAGTTGACAACACTGCCGGATAAGAAACGGCTAGCGCTCTGCACGGCGACGTTGGGAACCATTTAATGGAGTACTGAAGCTATGTTCGAGTAATGCTCTCACTGTTTATTTTACTTGCTCAACTGAAATAATAAAAAATATATATATACATATAAAAGGAAAGAAGATCTAGAAAAGAGACAATACCAAACAAAACAGAAAAAATAAGGGTGAAGGAAACTCGAAAAATAAAATGAATAGGGGTTAGGGGGAAGGGACTACAACGAGTTAGTGAATATAAAAAAAAATTGTACAAGACAAAATAATAGTAATATGAAGAGAAGAATTCTTGTTAATATGCAAAGGAAAACGAAGAAGAAATCAGTCTTTTTGTTAAAAGGGACGATGTTAGCCTTTCCAGTTAAATAAATATATTTACTGGAGGGTAAAAATGGCGCAAGTGCGAGCGTCTAATTGTGTTATCCGGGGAAAGAGAAAGGTATATATATAAAATAACTTCCCGTCATCTTGTCGACGGAGGATAATATAATAAACATCTGGAGTCCAGAAGGACACGATAACAATGGATGGACGACCGCAGACGTCTCCTCTAAAGGGCGAAAGGGCAAACTCTCAATTAAGCTCCTATAGCCCAGGATGCTTTTGTTTTATACTTTCTCTTAAAAGAAGAGAACGTATTGAGGGCTAAGCGTGAAAATTGCCGACTTCAAGATTATGTGTCCTACGAACTCAAAATAAGGACATTTTATAATTCTGTCAGTTAGTGTCGTATCGTGTCGTGTAGTGTTTGCCAGGGTAAGCAGAGTTAGTTTAAACTGTACCTGTGAATTGTTCTCATCACTCAGTAGAACACTCATTGACAGTGTCGTGTCGTGTCGTGGAGTGTTGCCAGGGTAAGCAGAGTTAGTTCAAACAGTACCTGTGAATTGTTCTCATCACTCAGTAGAACACTCATTGACAGTGTCGTGTCGTGGAGTGTTACCAGGGTAAGCAGAGTTAGTTTAAACTGTACCTGTGAATTGTTCTCATCACTCAGTAGAACACTCATTGACAGTGTCGTGTCGTGGAGTGTTGCCAGGGTAAGCAGAGTTAGTTTAAACTGTACCTGTGAATTGTTCTCATCACTCAGTAGAACACTCATTGACAGTGTCGTGTCGTGGAGTGTTGCCAGGGTAAGCAGAGTTAGTTCAAACAGTACCTGTGAATTGCTCTCATCACTCAGTGGCCAGTTATCAACTATCAACCACTTCGGTGGTCGCATGGTCTAATGCGCTACTCTCGTGTTAGACTAGACTGCCTAAGACGAGGAGATAGTGGTTCGATCCCGGTTGGGTGCACTGAGAGTGGGTTTTCCTCAATGGTTTTATACTCTCCTTACACGCAAATATGGGTGCATTTCCTCTATTTTAAACCTTCCTAATTCCTAACATATTAGTTTAATTAGTATATAGGCGTATAACCTAGACGGGTAGACAGACTCGGTGTTAAAAAAAATACATTCCCGTGTGATATAGGCCTATGTAGAGCAGAGCCTATGTGTGATTGGTCCTATGGGCACAGTTTTAACAAGTTCAGCTCAACCTAGCAACGCTCCACGACCCGCAAATGTGTTCGCCTGCCCCTGTCACTACAGTCTAGACAATTTGATCGATTCCGTTCAAATTTGATATTTTGATTTTATAAGGTCATACCTGTATGAGAAAACTTTATCTTAGTTCCGGTTCTAATATTAATTGAAGTTTACTAATTACTAGTTATTTAAAAGTCAAACTATTTCGAATATTTTACATGATGAATCTAATTCCGTTTAGTTTACTTTTAAAAAAATTGGTTTACTGATATAGTCTAACATATTTTAGAACAAATTTGTTTTCCAACTAAAATAGACTAATATATGAAGAAGTAGCTGAAGTCTGTTCACCGTAGGAATTGTTTTCTAAAAGGCCTTTTTCCCTACCAGAAATCTATTATATAGTAGGATATTGCTAGGAAAAAAAGACCTTTCAGAGAGTAATTCCTGTCGTGAATGGAGTATACAATCGAGCTGTACCATATATTTCGAATTGGTCTGGGGCCGCACTTGCAGAGATATACAAATCACTCACAGCTCATCCGTCTTTTCACATCCCGTGAATACTTAACCTCAACCCAACCTGGATTCTCACTCTCTTTTTAAATGTCTGAAAATTAACGTATCAACGTTCTTGGCCATGGATAGTCACCAGAACTAGATTATTACTGTTATTTTATAGGTATTTAGAATATCTATCAAAAGTGACAGCTGCAGATTACATGACTTGACGTATGAATACGTGAATGATCTAGTAGGTTTTCAAGCTGTGAGATAAGGTTCTACCTGTGAATACGTGAAATTAGATCTAGAATATTTTCAAGATGTGAAATAAGGTTCTTCCTATGACTAGATGAAGTTTAGATCTAGAAGACTTTCAAGATGTTAAATAAGGTTCTTCCTATGACTAGATGAAGTTTAGATCTAGTAGACTTCAAGCTGTCAGATAAAGTTCTTCCTGTGAATACGTGTAATTAGATCTAGAATATTTTCAAGATGTGAAATAAGGTTCTTCCTATGACTAGATGTAAGTTTAGATCTAGTAGATTTCAAGCTGTCAGATAAAGTTCTTCCTGTGAATACGTGTAATTAGATCTAGAATATTTTCAAGATGTTAAATAAGGTTCTTCTTATGACTAGATGAAGTTTAGATCTAGTAGATTTCAAGCTGTCAGATAAAGTTCTTCATGTGAAAATAGTTATTCGTTTCATACATACATACACATACAGTAGCCCATGTGTTATAGCTAACAGATATTTCCTACAGCCCTCTAATATTTCATCAACTAAGTTCTCCCCCGAAATGTGTGTCAGTTCGATTGAACCTCCCCAACCCTAGGAAACCAGCCAACCCTTCTGTTGACCCCCCAGGGCAATACTCCCCTGACCGCCACTGCTCCCTGACGACACAAACTGAACAAGTCCACTCTAGCGGGCTCTGCCGTGGATCAGAGCGTCAAGACCACAATTGTGTTTTGTTCACACGTCGTATTAGCACCCGTTACGGCTAACACGCATATTTAGACGAAATTTACCCGCATTTTCATGTAGTGAGGCTGGAAAACTATTCAGTAAATAAAACCATCCTCAGTAAACCCGGCCGGGATTCAAACCCCAATATCTACGTCATCAACAACCCAGTGAATTTAGAGAGAGTGGAGCGTTAAACATATCTAGGCCTAATTGAAATAATTATCTCTAGTCGTACTAGTTATTTTTTATAGACGTTACTAATTACTTAACTTGAGAAGGAAGTGGACTATTTTCACTAAAAAACTTCTTCTATCATCGTCTGTTATTAGGCCAACTTTCTTTCGAACCCTCTGATAGAGAAATATTGTGATCGTCAAAAGAAATCGAATTGAAGATTTTAAAATTATTATTAGCACCGCGTCTTACTACCCGTTCGGGTTATACGCACTTACTCTAATGTGCAATGGTAGGGTGATTGTGAGATGAAAATGGAGGACCTACAGTTTAACGTGGGATCCGAACCACGGTGGAGGCCTGGCATTCCACACATTCACAAGTTTTGATTAATACAAGTCTTGTCAGAGGTGAAGGAAGGGTTTGGCAATCAGATAAATCTGTACCGGGACCGAGGATTGAATCCCGGGCCCTCAGCACAGAAGTCTGACACCTTACCCCTAGACCACCAGGTCACCCTAAGATTTTAAAAAATGTCGACGTTTCATGACACCTTAAAACCGGAAAAGTAGTTTCACGATGTCATCTGTCTGTCTGTATCTTGGACTAGAGCCGAAACCATTTTACCGAATGGGTCCGAACTTGGTATTTAGGGTTTTTATAAGGTTCCCCTGAGAAATGTTTAGAATAAGATATCAAATGCTAAAATTAAGGATATTTTACTGAAGGGCAAAAAAAAATCTATTTTTATTAGAACTCACTAAGGATTTTGAATAACTTTTGTATGTATAGTACCTACATTTTTTAACAAACAAAATGGCAATTCTTATTTTCCCATTAAAATAATTTTAAGGGTAATTTACATAAGAGCAAATTTCAAATTTTAATAATTTTTCAACAAATATTTGAGATATAAAATAGCTTATCATTGTTAAGTTGTAGTACTATTAAAGAACAAATATTTTATTTTGAATATTTTTATATGAAACCCATAGTTTCTGAGCCATAATATAAAATATACGTATATTTTGTAATGCAGCTCTTTGAAAACACAAATTTACTGTTATGCTCTTTGGTGGACAGATCCCCTTTTCTCAACGGTTCTGTAACAGTGTACATTATTTCATGTAAGCTCTTTCGTGGAGTGTTTCTGCAACACTGTATATTGTTTCGTTTCAACAATCTTACGAGATTTTAGTAAATGTCTCTAGTTTAAGATAAAGTTGAAGTTTGTACAATTGTGCTGTATTATTTATTTTAAAAAGAAAGAGAATATATCAATAAGACTAGACTGCATGATTCATATGTGAATGAAAACATTTAAAACATATTACTAATAATAGTTAATGAGAGCCAAGGGACTGCTTCAAAGAAAACAGTTTTTTTAATATCAGTTATAAATCAGGCTAACTTTAAGAAAACTCACCTCGGTGACGTAGTTAGCTAACTCACTAGTTTCGTGTTGAGCTAGATTGCCTAGGATGGGGAGATCGATTTTCGAATCTCGGTCGGGTGAACTGGGGGTGGTTTTCCCTAAATGGTTTTCCACTCTCCCTCCACGCAAATTTGGGTTCACTTCCTCTAAATTCAACCTTCCCAATTACTAACCTGTTAGCGTAATTAGTACTTAAGCGTATAACATGAACGGGTAGTAAGACGCGGTGCTAAATAATAGGGGCCCTAAATAAATTAATTAAACTTCAAGAAAGAAAAAAAATTAGTTCCGCATCTTACTAACCGTTTGGGCTACACGCTTATGTAACCTACTAACTACACTAATGTATTATGGATTGGGAAGGTTCAATTTAGAAGAGGTGCACCCGCATTTTCATGGAGGGAGATTGGAAAACAATTTAAGGGAAAACCTCAGTGCACCAGACCGGTATCAAACCTTGATCTACCCGTCTTCGGCAGTCTAGTCCAACACGAGATTAGCGCGTTAGACCATGCTGCCACCGAAGCGGGTAGAAAACAATTAAAGGCTATTTCACGTACTCTCAATAAATATGTCCTATGTATCCCCAGAAGCTACGCGCTCCACAGGTTGATAACCACTGTTTTAATAAACGTTGTGTTACTGAGAATCTACATTTTTAGTTCCATAAAAAGAAACGATTGCCTCGCGTTAGACTTACGCCACTGTTGCATTGGGTAGAGAGGGTTGCTAATTGTTTGCACTAGCTTGACCAGAACAAGGCGGGTTGCATCTGGCCGCGAGGCGGCGCAAACATACTCACGCGTCACGGGCTGAGACAAAGGCCATTTCTCCCCCCCTCTCTTCCCAGTCCACCCACTATCGGGGAGACGTCTGGCGAATACAAGTAACAGATGATTGGACTTAAGCTCCTTTGACTGGTCCGACAACTTAACTCATTTTGATCATTCTTTAATAAATTGCACAGCTGTAAAATGTTGTTAGATTTGATGAAATAAAATGTGACACGGAGTTAAATTCCCCAATACTGTATCTCTACGATATTTATAAAAATATAACAATCGGACCACATTGTACAGGGTGGGGCAGAAAGTGTTGACACATTTAATAACACTGTATCTTTACTCTTTTAACTACTAAATGCTTCAAATTAAACTCAAAATAACAACAAAAGATTGACAATTTTCTACATATCCTTGAATTATTATTTTTATGTCCTTAAGATGGACATCAAGATAGGCAATGTCTTTTGAAGAATTGCTTCAATATCCACCACAAATTTGTCTTTAAGTTATTGAATTGTCGCGTAAACATGACTCTCTATGTTAACATGCCACACAAGCTGTTAAGCCTGGTGAACGTGGCGAGCGTGGTGAGCGTAGTGAGCGTGGTGAGCGTGGTGAGCGTGGTGAGCGTGGTGGCCCGGCAATATCCTGCGAAGCACCTCCATTATTTATGTTCCACCTTTCTGACCCCTCAACTTCAACGTAAGGGCATGGTTAGGGATGTGGTGTCGAAATAAAAGTACCGGAAGAAAAAATATTGATTGCGTACTAGTATCGGAATAAAAGTATCAATAACAGTATGTATCAGAATCGAACTTTTTTTTACAAGATATTTTTTCACTATTCAACTTCTTAAAAAAAACTTCCATAACTCACTACATTCGTCGAATATATATTCTACAAGATATATTAGGCCTATTAACTATTGACAAACAATAGAAGAATGGACGCCCTGCTCTGCTTCATCTGCTTAAACAACGCCCATAAACTATTCTGCTTCGTCTGCTTGGGGCAACCTTGAGTTTACTGAGTTTATTGAGCTCTACAAAAGCTTATTTAGTTTAGTTTGTGATGAACGTGTTCATTGATAAAGTAAGGGGTAGTAAGACTGGTCACCACTCGTCGCCAGGTCAGGCGTAAGATGTATTGATAAACCAAGATTAAAGAACAGCTATGAATTATGATAAGTTAAAAGAGATTGAGTGCTAGAGATGCAGAAAATGAGTGAGAATTGAGAAATATGATCATTTGTTCTTTCTCCACAGTCCACCCTAGTAAATATTTAATCTCGGCATGGGTGAAGATAACAAAAAAGTTATTTCTTTCGATACCGATCCGATACCGCAGTGTGAGTACTAATATCACTAAAAGTATCGAGTAATACTGGTATCTAACGTTAAATATCGATATTAGCCTAGTAAAGTATCGAAATTTTGTTCATATCCCTAGACATGAATACCAACAACATGTGGTTCTAGCAAGTTTGGGGACAACGGCCCACATATACAACCCGAACATCAATGGAGGTGCCTCACAAAATGTTTCCTAGACCAGACTTAACAGCTACAGACTTTTTTTTTTTTTGCGGGGCATGTTAAAGAGTTATGTTTACGTGACTAGCCCAAGAACAAATTCAGGAAATTGAAGAAAGAATTGTTACGTAAGTTGAAGCAAATTCATCAAAAGTCATTTCGCATACAATAAGGTATTGTATATAATAACGCCCATTTTAAGGACACTGTTTTGTCATGTTTCCGATATGCAATGGTATTTAGAAAATTGTAAATCTTTTGTTGTTATTTTGAGTTTAATTTGAAACATTTATTAGTTAAAATAGTAAAGATACAGTGTTATTAAATGAGGCAACACTTTCTGCCACACCCTGTATGTTGGTTCACTATTGACAAGCCTGCCATAGAAGATATTTAAATCGGTCCTCACCTGATTATTATTATTTTTTTAATAAGATGCCTATTTGGAATAATAGTCCTCGCATGCAAATTTTGGCGAAATTTGATGTCTTTAGAAGCTATTTTGGGGTTTATTTGTATGGTAGTTAAGGTCAGCAATTTTAATAACGTAAGTTAACCTCAAACACATTTGATCGTAGATGTTATTTCTGTACTTTTTTCTTTTCAAATAGTTAATTAAAGGACACTTTAAATGTGTGAATAATGAAGCTTTTGAATATAGGCTTAAAGTTAAATAGACTGCGTTTATATTCGACACAATGCTCAACATTTAAGTTCTGCTACATATGATTGAAAGGATCATATGCCACCATCCCCCCCTTCCCTCTTTAACGTTCGCCATTGGACTGGGGCCTTATATTATTGTATGTGTTGTTTTGTTGTGTTGTATTTGGAGTTCATCACAAAATTGTTGATGTCTCACATTTGTGTTTTATTTATTTGAGGTATTTAACGTGCACTTTCTGAACCAATTGATTATATCAGCACACGAAAATTTCTATGAGCGAGCTCGAAAGGGCTACCAACTTTGCCGGGAAATGTATCTCCACGAACCTTCCAGGGTTATTTTACACGCCACAACCGACAAGAAACCGACGGCTTTACTTCCCCTCTGAAGGAAGTTGTGCTACGGATTTTTAATCACTCAATAAAAATCTGTCCACCCCGGTTAGGTTTGAACCCACGAACATCGGGTCCTGAGGCGAGCACTTTACCACAAAGTCTAGGTCAACATTGGTTTGTTAAAGACCTGTCTTTTTTTTATTTCATGTATTTAACATGCACTTTCTAAACCGACTGACTATATCAGCACACGACTTATAAACTAGCTTAAATCTATAACAGACACAAAGACCAGTCCCCCAACCGTTAATTTATCACAGTGAAAGGTAAAACCCCACATTTCACCAATTATACTTTTTTTTCGGTCATGTCGGGAATCAAAATTGGGACCCTTAGCTCAGTAGGAAGACACGCTAAGGAGTAACGTAAAGTTGTGAACCAAGGACCTGTAAAACGTATAGGTATAATTTAAACATATAGGGCCTACTACTATATATAAGCCTATAGATAAAAATAAGAACGTTTTAAAACAGATTTTTTTAACAAATAAAAAAAAAGTATTATAACAAAAATACTAAGATCAAATGATATTCCTACCCTTGTGTTATAAATACGGTGCGTCCTCATATTTTGAGGATTGGGAAAAAAGGGGGGGAGGATTGGGGTAGGTGGGCCTGTAAATGAAAATAAATTCATTTATTCCCGTCCTCATGTTTATTGTGGTTTTATATATTTCCACTCTTAATCCATTCAAATCCATGCTAAAAACTCAAAAGCCATAAAAAAAAACTATGAAGAAACGACGTATGTACAAGCTTTATCAATTCTGATTCATGACTTTTTTTTTTAGCTCCGTGTAAGCGTTACTAACTGATAAATAAAAAAAAAA
>CABFWO010000692.1:38115-76193 GCA_902155825.1 Timema genevievae | reverse complement strand
TTCAATTCTCTAGACACCCCCCCGGCCCATCCCCACACCCGTTCTTATAAAACCCCCCCCCGGAAACCCTTTTTTCCCCCCCCCTTTTAAGGGGGGGGGGGGGGGGGGGCTTTTGGCTGGTTCTTGGAGAAGGGTAGAGGGGTAATAAACTACATATTCCAAGGAAAAAAGAGTGAAAGAAATCATTCTTAGGAGAAGGATGTTTGAAAGTTTGTAAAATCCCGACTTTGCAAATAAAATAAAGAGGGATTGGGGTGGATATTGGAGATGTGGGGAGGGTAGGAGGGGGACAGCAAAGACTAACTCAGGTTCTACTTTGAAGAGATTTCAAAATTTTCCCTCTATTTCCCTTTTTTTTTGTGTTTCATATATAAAGGCCTATGTGAAACAAAACGCAAACATAAAGATATCCCCCACCCCCACCCCCCAGGAGGAATCAAGCACGAAAGCCAGCAAGGAAACTACTATCAATAATAACCAAATAAAAGAAGATGTGAACTGGGAGATGAACCCTGGATTATTGGGGAACGGGGGAGTTAAACTGGGTAGTGGGGGCTTCAAGATTCGCAGGCCAAGTCAAGGCCACCAAACCAGACCTCAAACAAAACCGAGTAGGCTTGGCGATTTGCGGTACTCCTTTCTTTGGAGTGAGAATACCGGGAGAAACGTGCTACAACGACATAAGGAACACAGTCATAAGGGAAAATTATATCCAGAGCTACTCTACGTTAGAGAGCGTTTAAATCAGGCTTCCGCTTCTGTGGACGCATGGTCTAAGGCACTACTCTTGCAATAGACTAGACTGCCAAAGCTGGGGAGATCGGGGTTTAATCCCGGTTGGGTGGACTGAGGTTTTTCTCTTAAATCTTTTTCTACTCCCTCATCCTTGCAAATGCGGGTGCACTTCCTCTAAATTAAACCTTTCTAATACCCACTTTGGTGACCTTATGGTATAACGCGCTACTCTCACGGTAGACTAGATAGCCGATGACGGGAAGATAGAGGTTCGAATCTCGGGTAGTTATTTCCAAAATTGTTTTTCACCCTCTCTCCACGCAAATGCGGGTACACTTCCAAAATATAGCCCTTCTAATTCCTAACACCACTAGCGTAATTAGTACATAAGCGTATAATCCAAAAGGGTAGTAATATGCGGTGACAACAAATAAAATAAACAGGTGATGAATTTCAGACGGTGACAAGAAATCTATGAATGACTCTAGTTTGAATCCAGGTTGATATGTTGGACTTATTACAGGTACAGTTTTAAAAAGAAGTCACGACACGCTTCTGATAGCAATGATAATAGACTTGCAGCTATTGAGAATCTTTGCCAGGTAATTCAAGCAGTCGACATTTATACAATTATTCACTATGGTTGGTGCGGTACTGTGTTCGCTGCTGGGTTTTTATTTTGCTCTGTAGGCCAAGATTCGATTCCAAAGTAGGTTAAATGGATATGTCTCCCCACTCCCCTTCAACTTATTCCTAGGTAAATGACGGTACATTTATTTTAAATAACATTTTCCAGATAGTATTAAGGTGGGATTGTAGGGGATGCGAGTTAAGGGCAGTGTTTTTACAGTTTTTATAGCAAAACCTTTTTTTTAGTTAAATTAAATATTTCTCCAGTAGAAACCTAGAGTTTAATTTTCTACACATGGTGATATCAACATTTGTTGAATATCTGTCATGAGCATAGCGGCATTTGAAGAGAAACTTTTTAAATGAAGAGAAAAAGTTGTCATTAAATTCCAGGACACCTTTGACAGATATTCAACAACTGTTGATATCACCATCTGAAGAAAATTAAACTCTATGCTTCTACTGGAGAAATATTCGATTTAACTTTTTTAAAAAAGGTGTTGCTATAAAAACTGCAAAAACACTTCCCTTTTCTCACGTTCCTACACTCCCATCTTAATGCAATCATGTATGTATTGTTAATTATTTACACATGTCAAGCACTACCAGCGTGTGAGGCCTGAGGCTGTATTCGAGCCAGGGAGGTCCAAGCGGCACCCTGGAACTTTATTACCAACTGGGGTGCCGCCCTGGGGCTTTAAAAGTTTAAAGGTATGATGCATCGTACAGTATGAATTGAGTCAATGAGTTTCGTATTAAAGGGAAAGGTAAAAGAAAGTATAAGGCCGGTGACAGACTGACGTTTTGGTCGCTGCGACACAAACGTCGCGAGTAGGTCACTCTAGTGTATTGCATTGTGTCATATGAGAGGGGTCAGACTAGCGACACAAACGCCGCGACCAGGTCGCTCTAGTGTATTGCATTGTGTCATATGAGAGGGGTCAGACTAGCGACACAAACGCCGCGACCAGGTCGCTCTAGTGTATTGTATTGTTTCATATGAGAGGGGTCAGACTAGCGACACAAACGCCGCGACCAGGTCGCTCTAGTGTATTGCATTGTTTCATATGAGAGGGGTCAGACTAGCGACACAAACGCCGCGACCAGGTCGCTCTAGTGTATTGTATTGTTTCATATGAGAGGGGTCGCTACGCCCAAGAAACACTCACATCAACGTTTTCAAATCTGTCGCGGCGTTCGTGTTGCTGGTCTGACCTCTCTTGTATGAGAGCGACCTGGTCGCGACGTTTGTGTCGCAGCGACCAAAACGCGACCAAAACGTCAGTCTGCCAACGTTCTAAAAGTAGCTGAAGAATGGGGAATTCCCTGGCGTGGAGCTTGCTGAGAAGCCGCTACATCAATTATTAAATAGGATCGGTTTCAATTCTTGAGCAACGTCACGGGCCATTCCCACAACCATTCCAAGACGTGGAATGGAAGCGAGTGACGTTTGTCAAGAAGAATGGTCCAAAATTTTAAAATACTGACCTCACACTTGTGGGCAGGCGCGGATTCAATAGGGGGAAGGGGAGTCAAAGGGTAGTTGACCCCCCTCCCTGTGAAAGTTAGAAAATTAATACAAAAAAAAATTAAAGTTCAAACTTTAGAAAGAAAAATAAAAAACAGAATAATTATATATAGTTGTTTATATTTTATGCAGAGACACCTCTTAAGCCGGGTTCACATGTGCGTTATTCGTCCACGTTTAATCAATGTTCGATATGACTCTAGCAAGTGCAGGAAAAATATTAGTTTTCATGTATGAATATTTGTCGTGCATAGCGAGTAGCGAAAATTGTTCAGCATAGACGGTAGACTACCACACATCAAAGAAGACTAATAATTGCCTGAAAGCAATTCATCCACGAATACCAAATATAGAGTATGTGTGGACAGCAGGAGCGGCGGAACTGTGGGGGACTCTACCCCCCTGAAAATAGTTTGCCCCTAGAATAAATTCCCCCCTATATATATTTCAAATCCTTTGATATTATCGAATATGAGACTGAAATATGGCCTGAAATCAAATTCCAAATGACTTCTGGGTGCAGTCTATTGTCAAAAATTTGACGGCCAAGACTGCTTCAAATAACTACTAGACTAGAGGCATATAACTTGCAGAAAAAGTCAGGGGAGGAAAGCTCTTAATAGCTTCCAAGGCCATCCAAATTTCAAAGATGTCTAGGGGAGGACAATTCCAAATAGTTTCTAGATGCATGTCAATTTGAAGAATTTTCAGGCGAGGACCACCTCAAATAGCCTGGTTTCTGAAATAATTCAATTTTCAAAATTTTGTTGGTGGAAGACCACTTCAAATATTATCTTCTAGAGGTATCTAATCATCGTAAAAATGAGGATCACAATAAATGGCTTTGAGGGACATCCAAATTTCAAAAATTTCTAGCTGAGGAACACTTTTAAATGTCTTATAAAAGAATCTTTTTTTTTAAATCAAGGCGAAGACAACTCATAGCTCCTATAGTGAACTATTTTTCAAAAAATTATTGAAGGAGGGCCACTCCAAATAATTTATAAAAACTATCTGATTTTTAAAAATTGGGGAGGATTACCATGGTTTAAAACATACATAAGATTAAATATGAATGAGAAACTACTAAACGGCTTTGAACATAAATCTAACATTAGAAGTAACTATTAACCCCCCCCCCCCCTATGAAAATGATCTGGATCCGCCCCTGCTTGTTGCCGAGTAAAATGGAAGTGACAAATGGCAAGGAATCCATAAACAACTTTTGCAGCCGCTTCAGAATAGAACTGAAAAAAAAAACAGTTTTGAATGGATTTCTGGACTAGGTTGACTGTGGAGATATATGTAACCTATTCCAAAATGTCTTAAACCTCTAGCAGACTGCTTACAATCAATTCCTGGTAGTTCTGCTGAGTTTGAACGTAACTTCAGTGTAATGAACCTAATAAACACCTCATTACGCTGCTTATTAACCATTTTGCATCAGTAATGTTCATCAAACTAAATGGACCATCTTCGAGGCAAGGGTACTACTACCATACGTCAGATTTTGTTTCTGCATCATCGGTCAGCTGTGGGGACAAAATCGTATAGGCCTAGTTTCAGTGACGAAGCTGTTCCTGAGCAAAATAAAATTAATCATATAAAGTTATCATAAAATGAATAAATTAAGTTACTTTACCATTAGCTATTGAATTTTTAACTATAAAGCCATTACAAATATTATAAATGTTAAACGTAAAAATTCTAGCCCAATTTTAAATTTAGAATGTTTGATTCAAAGTTACTTTAAATTGTGGGAATAACCGCCCGGGAACCATTTTCCTCATGACTTAAAAAAAATAGTACGGCGTCTTACTACCCGTTCGGGTTATAAGCCTATGAACTAATTACGGTCATGTGTTAGAGATTAGGAAAGTTGAATTTAGGGTAAGTGTATCCACATTTGCGTGGAGGGAGTGTGTAAAACCATACTGGAAAAACAATCCTTAGTACACCCGACTGGGATTGAACCACAATCTCCTCGTCATTTGTCCTCAGACCTACACCACTGCCGTTATAGTGAACTCCAAACCACTCGTGTTTTATCTGCTCACTTATTGCTATGCTTGATTATACATAGAACGACACCACCCGGATTCGAACCAACGAAGTATCTTAGAGCAGTCTGAAACTTTAGCTCGTTCGGTAGCGTGTCTGCCTACTGAGCTAAGAGTCCCCCGGTTAGATCCCTTGTTATGTTAAGCATTTTATTATTGATCAAATGTGATGATTTAACGGCCGGAGGGCTGGATGTTGTGTCTGTTCTAGATTTAAGCTGGTTTATGAGTCGTGTGTTGATATAATTGGTCGGTCCATAAAGTTAAATAGGGGCCTACCTCAAATAAAATAAATATCTTTGAGCTGTTTATGCAGCCAGTGAAGTTATAATGAACCCGGACACTGAGCGAGCGTAAGCCAACCCACAAGTTGTGACGACACGAACTTTATAACAATGGACTTTGTTTGGCATTTTAAACATTGTTTATTTTTAGCACATTTAGTACATCGTATTTTAACAAATTAATAAAATACAGAAATTGTCATAATGGCCCACCCTTTCTCCCACACGTCTAATAAATTCCTGGCTTTGATTTACATTGATCACTGATTGCTGCTGAGCAAAAGCGAGCAAAAGCAAAACTACTTTTTGAGAGTACAAAAAAAAAAAAACAAGTTGGCTAGTGAAAGATATTGCTCTCTCTCTCTCGCACCTACCCTGCGAGGTTTGACCTTGAAATGTTGTGAGGGCTGGAAAAAAGCAAACTGAATGTTCCTGACCAATTACTAGCTGCATATGGGCGAAAACTAATTACTGACAGTACAGTCACTGACCAATAAAATCTACAGCAAGCATGGCAGTATAACAGGATCATTACAAAGAGTTGGCCCCTAAATGAGCATATACCATAGAGCTAGTATATATACGGAGAGGACATCCCTATGCTGTAGCGTTGCGAGAAAGTGAATCCAGCCACGCCCCCCTCACGGACCGAGCCGCTGTACGTCATAGTATGGCAACCGGCCGCCGGTTTAACATGGGAAGCATAGGGGAAAAAGGTACGCGCGCTCACTTGAATTAGAATACAACGCGATTGAGAGCTTTTAGATGCTTTACGTGAGTAGGGTGTAAATTTTGAGTAAATTAGCGTTATTTTTATGTAAAAAACATAAAAGATTACTTTGTATTTCGGGTAATAACAAGCGTCTGAAAATGCAAACTAGCCAAAAATCTATATTGTTGTTGCTAATATTAATAAATTAGCTTAAAATTACAGTATGTTCAAGCTAAAATTTATATATTGTAATCATTTTTTTAGTATTGTAGGCTCTTTTTTTTAACTCATATTAGCTTTGTTTGTAACGTTCGTAGTAACGTCTAATTGCACACTGCAAGTGATACTTGAGAAAACTGAGCGAGTGACTTGTGCATGAAGGGACGGTTCTGCGCCTGCGCAAGTCCACCGGCACACCAAAGCGTTTAGGGAGGAGTTTGTGAAAATCTTCGTTCAGTTTCGCTGTTTTTTGTGTTTGTGCGGCTTGTCAACAAACTCTCACTAATAATAGAAACTTAAAATAAGTATCCTCTTCCATACGCAAGTAGTTATAAATTCGTTCACGACCTTGGTTTACTTGGATGACAGCTCAAAAAGTTACTAGAAATAGTCCCTAATGTATTACTACGCCAACAGCTGACATCTGACACTTTGGATAATTGAAATGAAAACATACGGTAATGTATGAATGTGATAGTTAGCCACAGTAATTTAGGCCAGTATTATTTATATATTTATTTAAAGTCGGACACAAAGCTCATTTATCGATCTATCCTACTTAAAAAAAAGTATTATTCACGGCACTTCCACAAAAGGTCTTACGAAAATAGCTTCAAAATGGCGACCACGAATTTAAACCATGTGGTTGAACTTTACGGAAACAAATTTTTTTTACAAGCGTGGATACAAATATTTAATTCAATTAAATATTTTGAAATACGATAAAATAATCATAAAATAATTTATTATATATATAAAAAGGCAAATATGTTCTCTTTTATAAGTAGATACGATGCCTGTATTAAAAGGTATTGATGTATGAACTATATTACACATAGTGAATAACGTTCCAAAACGAAGAATAAGTAGGTCTACTTTTAATTATGTTTCAAATATTGTTTCGAGTTGGATGAAAAGAAATTATTAAAAGTAATTAAATAGTATGAAATAACTTTAGTTTACTTTATTATAAATGTAGAATATAACAGATAATTTAAAAACTTGGCATCCATAACAAAACAGTGATCCTTTACAAGTGTTGGCAACCCAAAACCTAAACATATGATTCTTGAACTGTCATCCAGGTAAAAACCTATCATGAACAGACTCAATGCTAATCTTTAGGCGACGATGTTTTCAACTCTTTTAGTAAGTTGGTATGAGAGCACACTTTTCTCTTAGGGTGGGACGGAACGGGTCGCGAGAAAAGGCCAGTTTTAATGGCAACACTTTTTTTTGGCTAAAATAAATAAAATACTGCCCCAGTAGGCCTATAAACAAGGTTTAATTTTCTTCAAGTGGTGATAGACCCTATCAACAGTTGTTGAATTTCTGTCATAAACATAGCGGCATTAGATGAGAAACTTTTTATACGAAGAGAAAAAGTTGTCATTAAATTCCAAAACACCCTTGATAGATATTCAACAAATTTTGAGGTCACCATGTAAAGAAAATTAAATTCTATGTATGTAATGGAGCAATATTTTATCTACTTTGGCAAAAAAAAAAAGTTTTGCCATAAAAACTGCAAAAACACTGGCCTTTTATAGCGTCCCCTTTCCATCTCACCTTAGCCATTTTTTTTATACCACTTTCGGCCACTTTTGGAACCACTGCTGTCCTTCTTTGCAATTAAGGCCACAGCTCCTACCGAAAGCGTAAATTCCTCTTCCTCTAACGGCAAGATTCTCACTGAAATGGGTGACCTGGTGGTCTAGGGGTAAGGTGTCGGACTTCTGTGCTGAGGGTCTGGGGTTCAATCCTCGGTCCCGGAACAGATTTATCTGATTGCCAAACCCTTCCTTCACCTCTGACAAGACGTGTACTAATCAAAACTTGTGAATGTGTGGAAGGCCAGGCCTACCACCGTGGTTCGGATCCCACGTTAAACTGTAGGTCCTCCATTTCACCTCACAATCACCCTACCATTACACATTAGCGTAAGTGCGTATAACCCGAACGGGTAGTAAGACGCGGTGCTAATAATAATAATTAATAATAATAATAACACACTGAAATGTTCACAATTAAGCTAAATTTGTAGCGACATACTTGTTTCGTCTAGAAGATGACTTGCACAAGTCTTGGTCCTAAGCTGTAGACATGTAGGCCTACAGTTAATATTAGCCCTAGGACCGGTCTAAGACCTGATAAAAAAGTTTGACTCGAAACGTCATTTTTTATATATATATTTTTTTAGTTAATTTAGAAAACCATTATTTGTGTTTATTATTCTCCATCTATAGCTATGTTAGGATTTTATATTCATTTATTGATAGAGTTTAATCTAGTTTTAAAAATGTTTTTGATTCAAGCAAAAAAAAATTGCTCCTTGCTCCTTTACATTAATTCACTTTGCTTTTAAATAATTTTTAAAGGCTNCGTAGCACCTTTTACATTTTAGAATAAGTATTAACTATCATTATTAGTCGTCAAATAAAATACACCATAACATAATAATTTCCCCAGATACAATATTCAATTTGATCTCAAATTTTCAAACATTCCTCCTTTTTATTGTCACGGGGAAACGATACAGCTGGCGCTACCTCTTAGAGAACAACAGAACTACCTGCAGCACTACCGAGACAAAGATCCGCCCCCCAGCGCAAGCCACGCCTCCTCGCCTTGCGACCGAAGTGGGAGTAGAGTAGGGGAAGCGTAATTGATTGACGGATTGGACAAGTGGCCTCCTGGGAGAGTAGTAATGGAGGGGAGGAGTATAATGGCTGCCGGTGAGGGTATAGAGCAAGGGGGGAGACGGGAGTATTTGATGCGAAGAGAAATCAGTCGTTTGGAGTTTGGCCGACACTTCGCACTCCGTATGAGATGGCGCGCTCGCAGGGATCAATGTTACAGAACAAACTCCATAGGAAGGATCTTATCCGACAGCTAGAAAAGTTACCTAAGACCAATTTTTTTATAGGAAGAGGCTTTTATAGCAGCTATAAAACGTTCAATTTTTATAGCAAGAAACTTATCTGACATCTACAAAAGTTATTACAGTCCAATTTTCATAGAAAGAGCCTTATCTGACAGATAGAAAAGTTACTACAGTCTGATTTTCATAGGAAGAGCCCTTATCTGACAGCTAGAAAAGTTACTAAAGTCTGATTTTCATAGGAAGAGCCCTTTTCTGACAGCTAGAAAAGTTACTATAGCTCAATTTTCGTATTTAGAACCTTATCTGACAGAAATATTATTATATCTACTTTCACGTTTTTATACGTCAAGTCATGTGATCTGCAGCTGTCACTTTTAACAGATAATAAATGGGCTATCAATACCTTTTAAATAATAATAATAAAAAAAACTGCTTCAATGGCCGCATGGCTTAAGGCGTCACACTCTTGTAAGACTAGACTACCGATGACAGGAAGATCGGGGTTCAAATCCCAGTCGGGTGCACTGAGGTTTTTTTTTCCAAAATGGCTTTCCACGCAAATACAAATACACTTCCTCTAAATTCAACCTTCCACATCCCTAATTCATTAGCCTAATTAGTAGATTTACATAGGGCCTATGTGTATAACCTGAAAAGGTAGTAAGACGCGGTGCTAAAAAAAACTAGACTAGAGTAAAACATTTTTCAATGTTAACACCAAAATAAATATGCTATATTTGTATTTTCTAAAAGTCCCTTCCTATAATAATCCTGCTATAGATAAACTACCCTCCCAATTTTTATCCCATAGAATATGTCGTTAATAACTTTAGTATGGAATGTACTAATGTGTTAAAGGAATATTCCGTCAACTTAGTTCAGTCGGTAGTGTGTCTTCCTACTGAGCTAAGGGTCCTGGATTCGATTCCCAGCATGGCTGAAACATTTATTATTGGTGAAACGTGGATTTCCTCCTTTCAAATTGATGAATTATTCACCAGAGGGGGCTTTATGTTGTTTCTGTTTAAGGTTTAAGCTAGTTTATAAGTAGTGTGCTGATACAGGATGGCCCACGGAAAAGTAGCCCACCTCCTATATCCAGCAGGCGCCTCACTCTGAATTGGAGGAGGTCAATCCTCTTCCATCCATATTGTGACATGAAGAATGAGCAAGTGAACTGCTTGTCTAAAGCACAAGACGGGGTGGAAGAGGATTGACCTCCTCCAATTCAGAGTGAGGCGCCTGCTGGATATAGGAGGTGGGCTACTTTTCCGTGGACCACCCTGTATAATCAGTCGGTTCATAAAGTGCGCGTTAAATAGATATGCCTAAAAAAACCTTACACATAGGGCCTTAGCATCCGCACCCAACTCTAGAGTAAGGATAATAGTCTAAGCCTATAGGCCTAGACGGTACGATTAATAGAATTATTTTCGTCCTTACCAAAATTGTCAAGAACATTAACTACCTGTGACGTAACGGCAAGTCCAGATAAGATGGAAGGTGACGCGAGAAAATGTCAGTGTTTTTACGGTTTTTAGAACAAAACTTTTTTTTGGTCAAAAGAAATAAAATATTTCTCCAATAGAAACATAAAATTACATTTTCTTCCCATGGTGATATCAACAGTTGTTGAATATCTATCATGAACATTATATGAGAAACTTTTTAAATGAAGATAAAAAGTTTTCAATACATTTCAGGTCACCCTCTTAAACCTGCCCTTAACTCGCTTCCCCTTCTACCTAACCTTTAACGTATTTAAGTTTTATTCACCGAGTTTTAAAAATATAACATTGAACAAACTATAAATTCCTAAATATATCTAAAATTAGCCCCAAATTGTCACTACATTAGTTATTAGATCTTGAAGTAGCCTAAGGTAGTTATTTTGCAAATATTATTTGTAATCGTTTACACCTCGTGATAGGCCTATTTGATTTTGTCACGATAGTTGCCAGTAGGAATCTTCCTGCCAGAATGTAGGCCTAGATTAAAAAGTCCATTAAAACCTATCCTGAATAGGAAACAATAAAGAGCTTTTTTTAATGCAATTCAATGATATCTAGGCGCAAATAGTAGAGTGAGTGTGTGTACTCGTCATTGGAAGAGGGGAAGTGTCATCAGCAGATAAAAAAAGAGAACAAACAGGGATAGCCCCTCATTTTTTCTCTCTTTCTATCACACTTAAGACACTAATATACGAAGTATTTAATATATTGGTATCTTAAGTGTGATAGTGCTTAGATTGCTTAAGTGGGTCAAGTTAAGATGCAGACCGCTTTGTAAAATAACCTCGAATTCAACAAGTAAGCAACGTCGTAAGCAGGTCCCTTAGAGTCAGCCTTTCTAACCACTCAGACAAGCGAATATTCAAACTAAGAAGATAAATAAAAAATACCCACATTAGTGGTCGAATGGTATAAGGCGTCACTCTCGTAGTTTAATAGATTGGACTGCCGATGGCGGGGATATCGGGGTTCGAAACCAGGTTGGGTGAACAGAGGATGATATTGCATAGATGGTTTTACAATCTCCCTCCACGCAAATGTGGGTATACTTCCTCTAGATTTAACCTTCCTACTCCTTTACACGTAAGCGTAGTTAGTACATATTATAAGTTAAACCTGAGCGGGTAGTAATACGTGGTTTTAAATAAAAAAAGGTAACTTAAGTTAAATAAAAAGCCGTTATTGCAAAGACCCCCTTTCCAGTCCGCCACTGAAGTAAAAGACGCCCGTCAGCCGGTAGCCGGAGGGAAAGTTGGCCACCACCTCTAATATCCTAGTCTCCTGGTTGTATTCATTATCGAGCATGACTCAGCTATATCTCTGCTGCTGAGTCTCCTGATAGCTTCTACTCACGGCTTCGTTCGCTCGCTCTAACTCTCAGGAACTGAGCGTAAATAATAATTAAATAAAGATACATCCTGAGTAATTGTCCCAATGGGCGGGTTAGGGGGGGAAGTAGGGGGTGGGAGTGAAGACTTCTTAACAACATTGCTTCAGAGGAGGGGGGATGGGGGGGGAACAACTATTATGACAGGACTTGTCTTCTAGACGTCAGCTTTTGACTCGGGGAGTGAACTTCTTTTGTTGTCTGCCTCTCTCTGTCTGTTTGTCTGTCTGTCTCTCTGTTTGTATGTCTGTGTGTATAAAGTTGTTAGATAAAAAGGTGTGTGTGTTCCCCCTTCCCCCCTAATAAGTCGGACGTGAGTTGAAACGAGAAGTTTTCTAACGTTGTGTAGGAGTGAGTTTAAAGTGGACAAAAAAGTCGTTTTTAAAGGTTGTCTTTACAATTCACAATTATATAAACAAGTCTATTTTCTAATCGGTAGATTCCTAGAGCCAATAACCCACGGTCACTGACAAGTAAGAAACAGACTCTCAACCTAACGGGGCTGGGTGATGATAGCACTAACCGCAGCGATCCTAGTGTTGAATGACTCAAGCTGCCAAAAGGAGCGCAACCATTTTAACCTGGAGGTTAAGTGTCTGGGTACATTATTTGTCTGTGACCACGGTGTATTAAGCTTGTTGTCGGTGACCTGGCGGTCTAGGGGGTAAGGTGTCAGACTTCTGTGCTGGGGGAGTCCGGGGTTCAATCCTCGGTCCCGGCATAGATGTATCTAATTGCCAAACCCTTCCTTCACCTTTGACAGGACGTATTTTAATCACAACTTGTGAATGTGTGTGGTTAGGATCCCACGTTAAACTGTAGGTCCTCCATTTCATCTCACAATCACCCTACCACTACACATTAGCGTAAGTGCGTATAACCCGAATGGGTAATAAGAAGCGGTGATAATAATAATAGAGGGACACTACAATGTATTACAGGTACAGTTTTAACAAGAACTTCTTACCCTGGTAACATTCCACGACACTACAATGTATTACAGGTGCAGTTTTAACAGGAACTGCTTACCCTTGCAGCACTCCACGACATTCCACTGTACTACAGGTACAGTTTCAATAAGCACTGCTTACCTTGGAAGCACTCCACGACACAACCCTGTACTACAGGTACAGTTTCAATAAGCACTGCTTACCCTGGAAGCACTCCACGACACAACACTGTTTTAGGCATAAACAAACTTCCATCGTTTTCACACCCAAATAATGTATACAAACGGAAGAAAAAAAATACCATTATCTACAGCTATCAATAAATTACATGACTTTATACCACAGGCTTCACATCACACATATTTCTGTCATAGGTTCGTATGCCTTATAATCTAACCTAAGACTAGGACAGGCACAACACCCAGTCCCCGGCCATTAACTAATCACTGTGAAAGGGTAAACACACATTTCACCAATGGTAAATATTTCGGTCATGCCGGGAATTGAACCCGGGACACTTAGCCCAATAGACAGACACGCTACCGACTGATATGAGATGTCGAATCACATCATATATATCACGAACTTAATATTGTTCAACATGAGCACCGTGCATGAACTATATGTAGAAAACAAGACGTGTTTGACTAAACATATTGGTGTAAATTGCTCGCCAAATAGTTCTTTCACAAAAACTAAGGCTGGGACAAAAAAAAATTAATGTTGGTTTTTCATTGCTTTAAATTAACTTTTATTTAAAACCTCTACAAGACTTTTAATAAATTTTTATATATTGGTATGTTCCATTAAAAAAAATCAGAAATGTGTATTTTGAATAAAGGATGAGTCTTTTGTTTTCCTTAGCATCGCGTCTTACTACCCGTTCTGGTTATACGAATAATATGTGTACATATTATGTACTAATTACGCTGATGGTTTTAGGGATTAGATAGGTTATATTTAGAAGAAGTGTACACGCATTTGCGTGGAATGAGAGTGGAAAACCACCTTCAATACACCCGACCAAGATTCGAACTCCTATATCCCCGTCTTTGACAGTCGAGTCTATTGCGAGAGTAGCGCCTTAGACCATGCAGCCACCGAAGCGGTTTTGTTCACTGTTACTGGTCGCGTGAACTCTAAGCAGTTTGTTAAACAACTACTCCAATACACCTGTCCCTTCTACCCCCAATAAAAAAGGGCAATACACTCATGCCCCCCTACCCCCACCCCAAAGCCCCAGTTCCAGTGCCTATACTAGAGGATCTCCCCCATTGACTAGCCCTGGAGAAGTCCCAAAGGAAAAAAAAGAAGAAATCCAGTCTTCAATCCACTGAGCCATCTTCTGAAGCCAGCCAGGAAGGCAATCATTCCCCTACTTAGCGGTAATTAGCATCGCAGCAGGCATCAAAAAAAATTAATATCGGTGGTGAGAAAACTATTTACATAAATCGAGAGCAAAAAGAACAATCAAGGAGGAAAATTAAATTGACTGAGATGTGTTTGAATGATACCGGCTCTCTCTCCTCTCCATCTCACTCTAACACGCAGCGGGCTACTGATCCCTCCTCTCAGCACCTCACCCATCAATCAATGACAGGTTCATTAACTGTCTGATGTTTCCAGCCAGACTGGAGGTCGCAGTCATCACTCCGGTACTTGTTTTATTGTTTATAACAAGTTGTACAAATACCTTAGGACTTTACGTTAGGGTCGTTGGCGTCCGACATTTACTGAGAAATGATCCAGAATATACTGTACTCAGTGTCGTGTCGTGGAGTGTTGCCAGGGTAAGCAGAGTTAGTTCAAACTGTACCTGTGAATTGTTCTCACCACTCAGTAGAACACTCATTGACAGTGTCGTGTCGTGGAGTGTTGCCAGGGTAAGCAGAGTTAGTTCAAACTGTAATTGTGAATTGTTCTCATCACTCAGTAGAACACTCATTGACAGTGGCATGGCGTGGAGTGTTGCCAGGGTAAGCAGAGTTAGTTTAAACTGTACCTGTGAATTGTTCTCATTACTCAGTAGAACACTCATTCACAGTGTCGTGTAGTGGAATGTTGCCAGGGTAAGCAGAGTTAGTTTAAACTGTACCTGTGAATTGTTCTCATCACTCAGTAGAACACTCATTCACAGTGTCGTGTCGTGGAGTGTTGCCAGGGTAAGCAGAGTTAGTTTAAACTGTACCTGTGAATTGTTCTCATCACTCAGTAGAACACTCATTGACAGTGTCGTGTCGTGGAATGTTGCCAGGGTAAGCAGAGTTAGTTTAAACTGTACCTGTGATATGTTCTCCCTCACTATCTCCCCATTTAACCAATTACACAAGATAGATTGTGCTCTACATACCTCACATGGGAATGTATGTTAATTGATATCTGACCCATGATTGTTATACTGAGTGATGAGAACAGCTTAAACTAAATCTGCCTACCCTGGCAACACTCCACTACACGACACGACACTAGCTCTAAGATAAAGTCTATGTGTAAGTAGTAGAACTATTAAGAGCGAGTTTCTAGTAACTGACACTATCAAATAAAAACTTGTTAAGATTTCTTAAATATGATCATTTACAGGCTATTTTACCCAAAGACACGAGCAGCAAATCTGTTTCGTGAGGGTATGAGGGAAATGGGGTAGTAAAACGGAAACATGCCAACCCCCTTTGTGGCCCGTTGTCTTGACATTTGACATCAACATTCCCCCCCTCCCTAATTTTTTTTATCGTCTGAGGCTACCGGTCTACCGTTAAAGGTTAATTCCTGTAATTTCCTTATTAATGGGACAAACATTTTTCTTTTGCCCCAACAAACTGTCTGACAGGATATTCCGGTGTTCTTTAGGCTCTAGTCAGGAGGTCCCAGGTGCTGTGGATTCTCATCTTGTCTGACAGGATGTTCCGGTGTTCTTTGGGTTCTATTCAGGAGGTCCCAGGTGCTGTAGAGTCTCAACTTGTCTGACAGGATATTCCGGTGTTCTTTGGGTTCTATTCAGGAGGTCTCAGGTGCTGTGGAGTCTCAACTTGTCTGACAGGATGTTCCGGTGTTCTTTGGGTTGTATTCAGGAGGCCCCAGGTGCTGTAGAGTCTCAACTTGTCTGACAGGATGTTCCGGTGTTCTTTGGGCTCTATTCAGGAGGTCCCAGGTGCTGTGGAGTCTCAACTTGTCTGACAGGATATTCCGGTGTTCTTTGGGTTCTATTCAGGAGGTCCCAGGTGCTGTGGAGTCTCAACTTGTCTGACAGGATATTCCGGTGTTCTTTAGGTTCTATTCAGGAGGTCCCAGGTGCTGTGGAGTCTCAACTTGTCTGACAGGATATTCCGGTGTTCTTTGGGCTCTAGACAGAGGTCCCAGGTACTGTGGAGTCTCAACTTGTCTGACAGGATATTCCGGTGTTCTTTGGGCTCTAGTCAGGAGGTCCCAGGTGCTGTAGAGTCTCAACTTGTCTGACAGGATATTCCGGTTGTTCTTTAGGTTCTATTCAGGAGGTCCCAGGTGCTGTGGAGTCTCAACTTGTCTGACAGGATATTCCGGTGTTCTTTGGGCTCTAGTCAGGAGGTCCCAGGTACTGTGGAGTCTCAACTTGTCTGACAGGATATTCTGATGTTCTTTGGGCTCTAGTCAGGAGGTCCTAGGTGCTGTGAATTCTCATCTTGTCTGACAGGATATTCTGATGTTCTTTGGGCTCTATTCAGGAGGTCCCAGGTGCTGTGGAGTCTCAACTTGTCTGACAGGATATTCCGGTGTTCTTTGGGTTCTAGTCAGGAGGTCACAGGTGCTGTAGAGTCTCAACTTGTCTGACAGGATATTCCGGTGTTCCTTGGGCTCTAGTCAGGAGGTCACAGGTACTGTGGAGTCTCAATTTGTCTGACAGGATATTCCGGTGTTCTTTAGGCTCTAGTCAGGAGGTCCCAGGTGCTGTGGAGTCTCAATTTGTCTGACAGGATATTCCGGTGTTCTTTAGGCTATAGTCAGGAGGTCCCAGGTGCTGTGGAGTCTCAACTTGTCTGACAGGATATTCTGATGTTCTTTGGGATCTAGTCAGGAGGTCCCAGGTGCTGTGTAGTCTCAACTTGTCTGGCAGGATATTCCGGTGTTCTTTGGGTTCTAGTCAGGAGGTCCCAGGTGCTGTGGAGTCTAAACTTGTCTGACAGGATATTCTAGAATTGCTTACCCACCAGCGTAATTAGTAGGCCTACTTAATCTTATAACCCGAATGGTTAATAAGACGCGGTGCTAAATAAATAAAAATCATAAACGCATCCATTAATTTACGCTATTGGAATAAAGACGATAAAGATAAAATTTTAGAGTAAATGTGCTCGAATTTGCATGGATGGAGAGTGGGAAACCATTTATTAAAAACTACCCTACGTGCACCCCAACAGGATTTGAACCCCAGTCACCTGTAGTCCAGTCTATTACAAGAGTGACAACATAAGGTGTACTCCCATGCCACCGTGCACCTATGCAAACCGCCACACATTTCATTATTTACATGAATTTAAGGTGGGAGTGTAGGGGACGCAAGATAAGTTAAATGTTTTTTACAGTTTTTATTTAAAAACATTTTTTTTATTTAAAAAAAATCAAATATTGCTCCAGTAGAAACGTAAACTAGAGTTTAATTTTCCTCGCATGGTGGATATCTGTCATGAGCATGTTAGTATTCGATGGAAAACATTTTAAATGGAAATAAAAAGTTGTCATTAAATTCCAGGACACCCTTGACAGATATTCAACAAATGTTAATATCACCATGTGAAGAAAAATAAATTCTATGTCTCTACTGGAGCAATATTTGGTTATTTAGACCAAAAAAAAAGTTTTATTATAAAAACTGCAAAAACCTTTACCTTTTGTCGCGTCTACTACAGTAGCCCCATGGCTTCTTTGGTGCTGACTGACAGCTCACAGCTGACTTCTGACAGTCAACATTTAGGTATATACCTAGTTTTTGACTGTCAGAAGTGACAGCTGCTAAACACATGTTTTTTGCAAATCATATAGTTCGGCGTAGGGATACATAATTTGGTCTGGTAGCTTTTCAAAGCCGTCAGCTGTCCCTCACATAAAATGGCACCACCCACACCGGAGCACGCCACGTCGCGACAAAGGTACGGTGGAGAGAATAAAACGTGCGGCGGCCGAACTCCTGGTCCCTGCATGAGTAGGTCTTGAATTGTCCTCCGCTGCACTGCCAGCAGATCAGAGATAATCAGGCTGATTGATTCGTTGTTATATCTGACATACCAGTCATCATTACTGTCAATACATTAACTCATTGGGCCAGTTTCATAGTCAGATTTAGTACGCCTCAAGTGCGGCGCTATACTAAATACAAGACGTCACCTACCTGACATTGAATGGAATGGGCCAGTTTCATATGCGAAACTGGCCCATTCCATTTTGATCTAGGTAGGTGTCGTCCTGTATTTAGTATCGACTCGCACTTTAAGCGTACTAAATCTGACTATGAAACTGGCCCATTGTGTTCATACTTAGTTGTTGTGTTAAATAACAATAAATAACCCGCTTCGGTGGCCACGTGGTCTAACGCACTACTCTCGTAGTAAAATAGACACTGCCGATGAGGGGGAGATCGAGGTTCGAATCTCGGTCGGGTGTACTGAGGATGGTTTTTCCAAAATAGTCTCACTCTCTCTCTAGAGGAAATGCGAATAGGCCTACATTTCCTGTAAATTCTACCTTACTTCTCTCTTCTGTACAATGTCGTGTCGTGAAGTGTTTCCAGGGTAATCAGAATTAGTTAAAACTGTACCTGTGATATGATCTTTACAGAGTCGTGTAGTGGAATGTTGCCAGTGTAATCAGAGCTTGTTAAAACTGTACCTGTGATTTGATATTTACAGAGTCGTGTAGTGGAGTGTTCCCAGTATAATCAGAGCTTGTTAAAACTGTACCCAAGGGCATCTGAAGGGCCGTGTGAACCTGGTGGCTGCCTGGAGAGTCGACTCAAGGTGTATCATTGGGCTACAATAAAGTGGACAGAGACTGGTTACTTACCCCATTGCACCACAATCTTGCGCCGATAGAGAACACCAACACGAGCTAATGTGTATCACGACGACGCGCACCAGCGGACTAAATTAGACTGATCATCTGTGTATTGTGATATTGTGCCAAAGAACTTGATTTGCTAAGAGCTCAAGCAACAAAGACACTTCACTTTTACTATGTTCTGGGGTTATCTCGAAGCCCAAAAAGACTGTTTAGAAGCTATTGTGTCATGCGCGAGTTTGTTCCACAGTGTTCCATATGTTCTTTCCCACCTTGTTTCCCGTCTTTCCTTTCTCTGGGTGATATCGTATAAATAGTGGCGGGATGGCATACAGCCGCCACTCGTGGACTTGATCGGATTGAGAGCAGAAGAAGCTCTAGCTTCTATCATTATAAAATGTAAGACCAAAATTTACTTTTCGGCTTCGTTAATACTCCCTTTTTTGTAAATGTGTTCTTAGTCAAAATTATTTTTGGGTCATTTTGTTTTTTTATAATGTTATAATTGAAAATACGCTAGTCATCTCTTCTAAAATAATTTGTTGCACGACCGAGACATTTATATCGATGATCGATATTTTGCAAGTTCATAAAACAAGATCGACTATAAACTTAGGCTATTAACGATATGTTGTTATCGACAATAGAATCGATCTTAAATTTCATATATATTACATTATTCTGTCATCCGGATATTAAATTTGTATATAACTTAACCACGGGGACATCAAATTTACTAAAGATAATTGATTGCTCTTTATCTTTGACTTTTCAACATTAACCTTTGTAATTAATTACTATTACGGGAAATTGGTATATTTATTTTAAGTAACATTTAGGTAAAAAAAATTTGGGATAAATGCACTATGGCTTGTTAAAATGTGATATAGGTTTTTATTTGTTTGTCTGAATATTAAGGAAGAATATATTTTGATAATCTTCCAGTTATGAATAACTTATTTGATTATAAATTTTGCCTCTTGTTACTTTTGAACTCACAACTTATTTCTGAGGTTGTTGTTTTTTCTTTTGTTAGCTAACGCCTTATCTCGCCTGTTGGTTAGTTTTTGATGATGGCAATGTAATTAAATAATTGATGTTTTCAAATAATAGGTATAAATCCTTATAGGCTTTCTCTAAATATTTATATATATAAATATAACTTACATACGTAGATAATGTCTTAGATATTTCATAAACATCAAATTTGGTTATATTTTACTAATTATTTATTTTCTTAAAGGGTTGAATCCCTGTTAAATAAATATCGAATTGAAACTATATTTTTTGCTCTTATTCGTAATTTTAATCCACCATACCCTAGGTATTTTGTTTTATTCTATGTTATGTATAATTTTTTATAAACTATTTCAGGAATTTATTATCATTCTTTAAACGATCTCTTGGGATGGACAGTTCTCACATTTAATTTTCCGCAACGGGTGGGAGTTGCGGGGTCTGTGATTTGGATATTTGGACACAGGCAATCAAAACAAAGAACTCCTTGCACTTGCTCCTATTGCCTCTTTATTTTTGCCCCTTTATATATTTATGTTTTCTTTTGGACCTTCTGTTTTTTCCTTAATCTTGTTAGGGAGGGTACAAAGGGTTCGCCAAACAAAGCTAAACCTAGCCTAACGTAGCCTGGGCGTGACATGAAAGTAATCCCCAAACCTAACAACTCCAAACCTATCATAATCTAGGCTTAACAGTGGAGCTGAAATCGTTCATTTTTTGATGCTAACATGAAATTTTACATATTAGTATAATTTTATGGGGAGTAAATTAGAATCTAGTGCCATCCTCAAAAGGCTATTTTACATTTGCCGTCTTGAAAAAATGGCACCCTAAAACAGTTTGTTTTTGCAATTAAAACATAAACAGTTTATATTGTCAACGTGTTTGTTAAACTTATAATAAAAAATGGAAGATAGCATTGTCTACAAAATAATGTTAGGTTTGGGAATTATTTTCATATTTTTCCAGAGTCTAATCGCTATGGGAAATATGGTAGTTGACAGCTAGCAGAATATAATATTTAGCACCGCGTCTTACTACCCGTTCGGGTTATACGCTTAAGTACTAATTACGCTAATGGATTAGGAGTTGAGAGTGTTGAGTTTAGAGGAAGTGAACCCGCATTTGCGTGGAGGGAGAGTGGAAAACCATTTAGGAAAAAACTGTCCCAGTTCACCCGACCGAGATTCGAACCTCGATCTTCCCGTCCTCAGCAGTCGAGCTCAACACGACTAGCGCGTTAGCCAACTACGCCACCGAGGCGGGTGGTTAGCAGTAGATTTAAAGAATGGTCAAAAGAAAAACACAATTAAAAATTAATTATTTTCATTTAACGTTTTGCCTGCCAAAAGTGACAACAAACCAATATAAATGGTCTTGCAGATCATTTGGTTTATCGAACGGATACATGAGAGTAGATCTGGTAGCTTTTACTGTCAATTATAACCACTCCTATGGTGGCTGGACTATTTTATCCACCGGTTACATAGGAGACGTCAAAAAGCAATCCCGCCCGGACACAAAATCTACCTCGGGCAACCCCTAACTGTAGGCCTACCTGTGATATGATCTCTCCAGTATCGTGTAGTGGAGTGTTTATAGGGTAATCAGAGCTTTTTAAAACTCTACCAGACCCGCCTTGGTGGCGTAGCTGGCTAACGTCGCTAGTCGTGTTGAGCTCGACCGCCGAGGACGGGGAGATCGAGGTTCGAATCTCGGTCGGGTGAACTGGGGGTGGGTTTTTCCTAGATGGTTTTCCACTCTCCATCCACGCAAATGCGGGTCTCACTTCTTCTATATTCAACCCTCCCAATTCCTAATCCATTAGCGTAATTAGTACTTAAACGTAGAACCCGAACGGGTAGTAAGACGCGGTGCTAAATATTATTATAATTATTATTAAAACTATATCTGTAGTAATATGTTCTTACCCACTCTGCCCCCATTTGACCAATCACACTTAAGCTCTGGCTCTTCACACCTCACATGGGAATGTAAGCTATATTCTTCTGCGTATAGCCCGAATGAGTAGGCTACTAAGACCAGCTGGAGTAAAATTTATTTTTTTTAAACTCCCACATTGTATTTCCTAGAAAGGTAACAGAAGAGTTGTATAAAGCTGTAGAACTCCCACATTGTATTTCCTAGAAAGGTAACAGAAGAGTTGTATAAAGCTGTAGCTTATCCCGGTCGTTTCTGCTAGCTCCAGGGAAGAAGGTAGGCCTACGCTACAGTCTAACAACCTTTCAGAGCTTGTCTAATTTGCATGACACGCGGTGGAAGCTACAGGGGGGTCCCCCCAGAGGTGACATGCGATGGGGATTGGTTGATAGCGAGGGCTAAGGGGGTGGGGGGAAAGGGAGAGAGCCCTCTAAACCAGGCCTCGTCGAGCCACCACCCCGCGAGACCCGCCATATTCGTGGCGGAAGTTGATACTGGCAACCCTTCACCCGCGGGCAACAATGACACATAGGGAGATATGGGGGACCTCAGTTCTACCCTATAGTCTACATTTACTTTTTTTTTGGGTCAAGAACGTTTTCTCTTTCTTTAAAGGGAAAAGTAAAAGCATATGTATTTTTACCAAACAATTAACTTATAATTAGAACGCGCTTCGATGGTCGGGTGGTCTAACACGCAGCTTTCGCAGTAGACTAGACTGCCTATGATGAGGAGATCAAGGTTCTAATCTCATTCGGGTTTATTGAGGGTTGTTTTTCAAAAATGGTTTTCCACTTTCCCTCCACGCAAATGCGTGTACACTATCTAAAAATATAACCTTTACTATCCCTAAAACAATTAGCGTAATTAGTACATAAGCATAGTAGGACGCGGTGATAAAATACTAATTATTTAATTTCTTAGTTCCTATTCACAATCTTCCTTTTTACTTTCTCGCTATCTTACAGGTAAAGAAAGTATTGTGATCGTCAAAAAAATCAAACTCGATATTTTGATGAATCTCGACGTTTCATGATGCCCCCGAATCCGAAAAGGGGTTTTTGAATTTCCGTCTGTCTGTCTGTCTCTCTGTACCTCCGAATAGAGCCTAATCTATTTTACCGATCGGGCTAAAACTTGGTATATAGGGTTTTCATATGGTTGCCCCGAGGGGTTTTTAGAATTCGATATCTAACCCTAAAATTAAGGGTAGTTTACTGGAGGGCAAAAAGAGAAAAAGTCGATTTTCTCAAAGTCGGCTCTAACGATTTTGATTAAATTTCATTTCTAAACATTTATAAATATTATAAACAAAATGGCTACCCTCAATATTTCGTCAAAATGACTTTAAGGGCTCCGGTTTGTTGCGTAAATCCTCACTTTTTATTATATCTCCGTAAGTCTTTGAGATATGAAATTACTTATCATTGTATACATGTGGATCTATTTATAATAACCATCTTTTACTTGAAATATATTTTTATAAAACCAAAAGTTTTCAAGCTATACACAAATATATATTTCTTTTAACTTTGCCAACACATTAATTTAAAGTATTGCAACCGTCAAAAAAAAAATCTAACCCGAGATGTTGATGGATGTCAACGTTTCATGACCCTTATAAAAAGTGGTTTTTGCAACGCCATCTGTTTAACCCTAAAATTAATAGCAGTTTACTAACGGGGGAAAAGAGAAAAATTCCATTTTTTCAAAATAGGCTATAACGATTCTATCTCTCTCATTTTAGACTCAATAGTCAATAATTACCTATTTAATTGGTCAAAATTTATAAAAGAGAAATTTAATAGAAATGCATTAACCATAAGATATCCCCTAGTAAAATGACGAAAATTTTAACCGGAAGTGAAAATTTTAATACGAAGTTTAGCCCTTTGGGACCCAATATCGATATTTTGTATTGATCCAAATATACAAATGAAGACGTTAATTAACTAAAAATAAAATTATGAAATTTAAAACCATGAATAAAAAATCTTTTACGTATGTCTAGCGCAATTTGTTCTCGGGTTTGTTAGTGTATATTATATTACGAATTTTGAGAAAATATCTCCATTTTTAAACAATAGAGCGAGAAAGTTCGTGCGGAGTTCCGTACCATTTATTTCACAATATAATACAAAAGATCAGGTATTTACCGATCGAGCCTTAATTATCAATATATCCGTACCTCAAGAGTATCGAACCAGAGGCCTCCAGTCAAGTTTGGGACCTCATACCCCACTAGGAGGTAACCAAAATCTCCGTAGAGGTCACACGCAAGGTGAGATGTGATTATAGATTATGTACCCTGTTAAATGATGTTGTTTTAAGCCCTGAAGCTATTTTATACCATAAATGTCACTAAAGTGTTCTAATTAAATGTTTTGTCCTTGGTGAAGCCGGTGCTTCAGAATTACCCTTAGCTCACTTTAGCCCGCACCTCCATCAAAAACCTGGAGCGGTTTGAATTGCAATAATTTCCCTGGCGAGGTGGTAACTTTCCCCTCCAACTTCCCTTTGCATGAGACACCACGGTACAGTCCACACGTGACATTGTGGTACAGTCCACACGTGACACTGTGGTACAGTTCACATGTGACACCACAGTATAGTCCACACATGACACCACGGTACAGTCCGCACGTGACATTGTGGTACAGTCCACACGTGATCACCACGGTACAGTCCACACGTGACACCACGGTACAGTCCACACGTGACACCACGGTACAGTCCACACGTGACACCACGGTACAGTTCACATGTGACACCACGGTACAGTCCACACGTGACACCACAGTATAGTCCACACGTGACACCACAGTATAGTCCACACGTGACACCACGGTACAGTCCACACGTGACACCACGGTACTGTCCACACATGACACCACCATACGCTCCATACGTGACACCACGGTACATTTATTTATTTCCTGGTTTATTTGGTTTGGTATCTAAACAGTCTTTAAATCCAAGCCGTTTTATGCTACTTTTGATTCATCCTTTATTTACAATGTATCATTTTTATTTATACTAATATTATAAACAGGCTAAGCACCTAAAGACTACCTACTACAAGAATATTCTAGTCGCTCTAATATTCCAGTTGGTCCGCCCCGGGTATTTTAAGCCCCCGGGACTCTCCTCCGCCAGTTATCCCATTGACCTCTCAGTCAGCAGTACATCCGGCGGAGGTGAGCATCCCCCTATCCGCCACCTTGGTAGGCGCCCTACCGGAGTTGGTGCTCCGTCCACTTAATAGTTTTGTGACGTGCTAATTACCCGTTAGAACTTACACTCAAAATACCTTATATATTATAAATTCTAATAATCCAAGAACCAATAAATTCTAATAATGTGTGGTGAAATCGTGTTGCTGGAAAGGTCCAAACTTGAGGAAAGTGCCCCATCTGACTGTTCAACACTTCCTGGAGGATGTTCAACACACGGACATCATGAACGCTTTCCAGACATAACAGTAATGAGGGGTCACTTCCCTATGTTGTCATCAGCGGCCCTTCTCCTAGCGTTAGTTGGCTTTTTGCCCCCCTTTTTGATGTCCCTTTCCTAATACGTCAGTGCATCTTGTATAAAACCGCCACCCCTCGCTTCCCATTTTGTATTCTATTGTAACGATTCGTCGGAGGAACATCCTAGAAGTTAACCAAGGACCAGTGGACTAAACCAGTGGTGATCACGATGTTTGAGGCTTCGGTCTCTCCTCCTCGCCAAAGGTGAAGTAAAGTCTGTGACTATGAGAACTTAATCTAGTAATCTTTGATATTATCTTCGTGATATTTTGTACTATGTCCATAAGACTTTTGTTTTGTTTGTCAGAGTTTATGCTCTATTTTTCTATGTCCATAAAACATAGTTTTGATTGTCTGAGTTCTGACTTGTTTTTCTATCTCAATGAATCATAGTTTTGAACGTCAAGGTTTATGCTCTATTTGTCTATGTCCATAAGACATATTTTAGAATGTCAGGGTTTATGCCCTGTTTTGCTATGTCCATAAGATGTGGTTTTGAATGTCAGGGTTTATGCCCTGTTTTGCTATGTCCATAAGATGTGGTTTTGAATGTCAGAGTTTCTGCCTAAACTCAAAGTACAGATTTACCACCATACATGGTACAGTCCACACATGATAGTGTGGAACAGTCCACACTTTACACCGCGGTACAGTCCGCCCGTGACAACGAGATTAATGGCAGAACCGAGAATAATCCACACGCTCGGCTGAAATTCAGTGAAAACAAATAACTGTCTTCTAAGTGTTTTATTTCGCTTTTTGGCCAATTTAAATGACCTATTTTTTAACACCACGTCTTACTACCCATTCAGGTCATATGCATACGTACTCATGGCTGCTACAAAAATTTTATTATAGAATTCTCTGACTTTTTCAGATTTTCTAGACAACACTTACAAAAAATTCCACAACTCTCACAAGCCCTTTGCCCCTTTCATTCAATTTTATTTTTTACAAGTTACATCCTTTTTAGCGGTAAAATAATGTCTCCGATTAGGTAATACTTGTAACTACCTGACGCCTTAAGCTAACTTTATTAAAATCCTAATTTTTTCTGTCTGCTTTTTAAAATCACAAATTACTAAGTCGCGTGAACAATGGGTAAGCGCATATCTCATCCTTTGAATTATTAGGATACTACACGCTAAGCGATTATGTTTGGCCAGTGGCCTACCTATAAGTGTCCGAGCGGTGTGGAGGGGCTCAGCCCTATCGTATTATTTGGGTTTTCTTTCAATTGGCTGGCCTCTTGGTCTAGTGATCA
Organism: Timema genevievae; assembly: GCA_902155825.1. Taxonomy (NCBI): domain Eukaryota; kingdom Metazoa; phylum Arthropoda; class Insecta; order Phasmatodea; family Timematidae; genus Timema; species Timema genevievae. The sequence continues at coordinate 49,514 of CABFWO010000692.1, read as the reverse complement.
GCATTCTTGGCTACTAGTCTAAGGGTCCAATGTTCGATTCCCGGTGAAACTATAGATATTTTTCCCGAAGTGGAATTGTTACCATAGTTTTTAAGGACTGGCTAATTAGGCTTAAGTTAGGTTTAATACTTTTACTGGCACCACATAATCATCATCTGAACGGGGGTAAGTTACCATAACTACATGGAGCCCTAATCTTAGAATACGGGTACACATCCACCACTGCCAATAGAAGATCACGAATGTCCAGCCAACGAATCCTGCTGGTATAGGCCTACCTATTTAAGAAAAATCTGTAAACTTTGATAGCTTGAGTTTTACAAGATAGTGTGATAACTTTATATTTATTTATTGAAAAATGTTTCGTAGTAACAGCTATTTTAGGGTTTAATTTGTTTAATTTTATGCAATTAGGTCTAGGTCGATGTTTTAACATTAGCTCGTAGTCGAAATTATTGTTGGTTGAGTTCCTGGTGCGAACATTCCACTCTGGGTACTTTAGAATTGTGGTTCACCCTTTTAACCACTCATCCGTGGAGACGAACAATCATAAATTTACAAACTCAATATTAATAATAAAAAAGGTGACCTGGTGGTCCAGGAGTAAGGTGTCAGACTTCTGTGCTGGAGGCCCGGGGTTCAATCCTCGGTCTCGGCACAGATTTATCTGATTGCCAAACCCTTTCCTTCACCTCTGACAAGATGTGTATTAATCACAACTTGTGAATGTGTGGAATGCCAGGCCTCCACCGTGGTTCGGATCCCACGTAAAACTTTAGGTCCTCCATTTCATCTCACTATCACCCTACCATTACATATTATCGTAAGTGCGTATAGCTCAAACGGGTAGTAAAACGCGGTGCTAATAGTAATAATAAATAAATTGCTATATGGGAGGCCCAGGGTTCAATGTCTAACAACCCGCCTCGGTGACCGCATGGTATAAGGCTCTACTCTCACAATATACTGAACTACCAATGACGGGAACATAATGATTTGATCCCAGTCGGGTGTATTGCGGGTGCACTTCCTCTAAATTCAACCTTTATCCTCCCTAGTCAATTAGTGTAATCAGTACATAATAGTGTAACCCGAATGGGTAGTAAGACGTGGTGCTAAAAATATTCCTGACCATGTTTTTTTGTTGGACTTTTACTCTCCCTTCACCCCACCTCCTCACCTTCCCCTCACACACACTCATACATAAAGTTGTCAATCCTCTCGCAAAGTTGAATGCTAGCACACGTCATTAAAACTCATCTCTTCATCTTATAAAATAGAGTACTACTACAGTCTAGTTTTGATTGGAAGAACCTTTTATAAAATAAAAACATATTCTTTTTGTGGTCAACATTGATATATTTTACTATATTGATTTTTTATTATATTTATATATTTATTACCCACTTTGGTGGCCGCGTGGTCTAACGCACCACTCTCGCCAGTAGAATAGACTGCCGATGACGGAGTTCAAATCTCGGTCGGATGTACTCAGGGTGGTTTTTCCAAAGTGGTTTTACACTCTCCCTCCACCCAAATTTGGGTACACTTCCTATAAATATAGCTTTCCTAATCTCTAAAACCATTAGCGCAATGTACATAAGCGTATAATCCAAACGGGTAGTAGGACGTGGTGCTAAAAAAATACTATTATTTTATAGGTAGGTTATTGATGATATCCATCAAAATCAACCGTTGTTGATCACATTACTTGACGTTTGAATACGTGAAATTATATTTATTAGCCTTTCTAGCTGTCAGATAAGGTTCTTCCTATGAAAGTAGATCTATTATCTTTTCTAGCTGCCAGATAAAACCTTTCCTATAAAAATGGTACTGTAGTAATGGTAACGGGGCAGATCTCTTTGGTGCATGGTCGTCTGTAGCAAATTGATTCCCGATGAAGGCATGTATTTAGTTTTAACAAACTTATTGTGAACACAAGTGTTTGAAAATCAATGTTAAACAAACAAAATACAGTAATGGTAAAATTAAGTGTAAATTTATGACAGGACCAGATGTCGCGGGTGTATTCGGTGTTTTGTCGGTGCAGTGAGTGTACTGGTGTGCAGGAAGGTATATAAAGACTGTCAGAGGTGGTGAGGGGTGTGCTATATAGAGTTATGATAGGATAACGAGAAGTGGCAAGGGAAGGGCAGGAGGTAACAGGCACTGTAATGACGCATTGAGGCGCGCCGACCACCCCCTTCGCTTCCCTCCCTGCAGCCGCCACTGAGGCCGATACACGAGCACAGCCGAACAACCGACTTTGCTGGCTCTGTAGACTTCATGAAAAGTTATGCACAGTTTGAACTTTTAAACGTAGTTAATTAATTATTTGCTAAAAAAAATTAATATATTTTTTATCCTCCAGCGGCATACTACCCGTCTGACCCAATTTGGTGGTTGAGTGGTCCAAGGCGTCACTCTCGCAATGGACTGTACTGTCGATGATGGGAGGATCAGATGTTGAATCCCGGACGGGTGCAGGGAGTGTGGTTTTCATAAATAGTTTTCCACTTTCCCTTCACGTAAATGCAGGTACACTTTCTCTCAAATTCAACCTTACTCATCCTTGACCTATTCACGTAATTAGTACATAGGCGTACAACCTGAACGGTCAGTAAAACGTGGTGTTAAAAAATAAAGTGCGATACACTATGAGGTGAGATGAATTTTAATCCCACTAATGTGTTAGAGAGGAGCAAGGTTGAATTTAGGGGAAATATACCCGCGTTTGCGTGGAGAGAGAGAGAGAGAGAGAGAGTGGAAAACTAATTAGAAAAAAACCACCCTCAATACACCCGACTGGGATTTGAACTCCGATCTCCCCGTTATCGACAATCCAGTATAGTGCGAGAGTGACGCCTTACACCATGCGGCCACCGGAACGGGCTAGTTCAAAGTCAATTAAAGACTTTAAAGCCATCTTCGTTGGATGAACGGTTTTAATGGCATACTACCATTCTAGATCATCCAGGTTCGATACGAGTTGGTGCTGAGTAATATATATTTACTATTTATGGATAATCCGGATGGGTGTTAAGACTCTGCGCATAGTAAACAATTTAATAACGGAGGAGACCCGCTTCGGTGGCCGCGCGGTCTAATGCACCACTCTCGCAGTAGACTATACTGATGATGAAGGGTTCGAATCGAGGTTCGAATCTTGGTCGGGTGTACTGAGGGTGGCTTAAAAAAAAGTTTTCCACGCAAATACAGGTACACTTCTTATAAATGTAACCTATACAATCCCTAAAACCATTAGCGTAATTAGTATATAAACGTATAACCCGAACGGTTAGTAAGATGCGGTGCTAAATAAAAAATAACGAAAGGAGACCACAATAGCTGTGAGATAGACGGTTCATTTCCTGAACCTTCTCCCCCTCCTTTGTTAGTTTATATTCAGGGAATGTAACGACAGCACAGTATGTGTTATGGATTGAATAGGGTGTTCCCCCTCCCTAACCTCCCTGCAGCGAGACTCCTAGATAACGCTTCGGTTACCAGCCCAGTCCGAGGGGAGTTCCTTTCACAAGGGTAGTAGTAGGGAGTAGTCGACAACTTAACTGGGCTCTCATAAGGGGATGAATGAAGACTGGTAAACAAATTTTATACTGCGACCTACCCCCTTCACACCCCTCGACTTTCCTACCCCTTTTATTTCACCCTCCTATCCCCCTCTTTATCCATCCTTTCCCTCTTCTGGTTCTCAATCGAATCGCAATACTTCCACAAAGAGTCGTCAAGTAGATCAATCCGGCCGCCATTGTGTTTGGTTCTTCACAAAAACTCGTATTGACTTTGTATGTATGTGTGTATGAGGGTTGAGATATGGGAAAGGGAGGAGAAAAAATTATGAGGGCCTAACATAAAAGGATATTCTCTTGACTTTATTTATTTGAAAAAAAAAATTGACTCAAACTTTTGAGTAGAGACGCCATATTGGACGTTATGTCGCTGTTTACTCTGAGGTCGCTTTGTTGTGTGGCGACAGAAAAGGTGAGTATGCTTATAAAATAATAAGGTAAGCCCAACGAAGAAGTAGGGCCTATAATTTATTTTATAGCACGTTTAATAAAAGGTCATTAATGATTGATTGCCAAAGGTAACCGTTTCGAAACCGTGTCGTGCTGTGAGGTGTTGACAAGTTAAGCAGAGCTTGTAAAAACTGTTCATTTTATATATTTTCCCTACCCTGTCCCCATTTGACCAATCATACATAGGCTCTCTACTATGCTTTACATACTTCACACGCAAATGTATATTTGTTGATACCTGGCCAATGAGTATGCTATTGAGCTATGAGAACAATTCACAAGTATATTTTAAATTAACTCTGCTTACACTTGCAACACTCCACGACACGACACTGTCAACGAGTGTCCTACTGAGTGATGAGAACAATTCACAGGTACAGTTTAAACTAACTCTGCTTAACCTGGCAACACTCCACGATACTTTTTAAAAGGGACTTCATCCCGAAATAGTGTAGAATGCTACTAATATAAAAACACCGCTTTCCCACGGCTACATAAATACCCCCTCCTTCTAGTGCACCCGGCGGGAGTCGAACCCCAGACTGATTACTAATAAGATTTGTCCCGTGTTCTATTCTTGAAAATGATTAAAAAATGTGACCCGTATTGATCGCACGCTGATTAAGGCGTCAATTTCGTCCAGTCTCGTTTGCCGGTGACGTTGTGTACTGGGGACTTTTTTTCTCTCTCTTTAAGGAGTTCTCATCCATCTCCTCAGAAATGCGGGTACATTTCCTCTAAATTATAACGATATTAATCCCTGTCCCATTAGGCTAATATGTGCATAGTCCGGATAGATAATAGGATGCAGTGCCCCGGTAAATAGAGAGTGTATTTTAGGGTTGTATTCGCATCGACGAAACACTAAGAAAAGTTCGTGTGGACATGGGTCTAGAAACGCTTAGTTTCCTGATTTGGAGGAATTTTACTGTTCAATTAATGAGCAATCCAACAAAATAATCAATGCAACCAAACAAGACAAAGTTTAACATGAACAAATAAAAACACAAGACATCGCGTTTTGTTATGAAAAAGGTTGAAAATGGTGTTCTCCTGCTTCACGACACTCTATGAGCCTGCGACTTTGGAGAAAAGAGAAACGAGGAAAGTTGAGGTCATGGGTATGAGGTTTTTGAGGAGAATGCATGCTGGCTGATGATGATGATGATGATCCAAACGGATTGTGTCAATATTTTGACAGCTACACTCAAAGGTGCCCCTTGGGGTAGTGTTCAGTGCACCTGGCTACGAGCCTAGGGTTCTCGGGTTCAATTCCCACCTAGTGCCTTGGGTATTTTTTCCTGAAAGATCACCAGGGTTTGGTTAGTCAGGCTTAAGTTATGTTTAAATGTTTCCACTGGTTCCACACCCTCATGTAGCATGTCATTTATATAATATGGCATCTACAATCAAAATTTCATAAAAACAATCAAAATTCTATAAAGACAATTAAAATTCCATAGAGACAATTAAAACAAGATAGCAAGTACTAATCTATTCCAAAAAGATGTGGCAGGTGGTGACTCACTCAGAATTGATGTTTCCGGGAAACGCCTAAGCGTCGAGGAACATTGTCCCAGCGGACCATTTCGGTATCGTGAGCATTTTCACGTCTTGATCGAAGGGCACACGTCGAAGACAGCGCTAGTGAGAAAGTGGAGTTATTTCGCAACTCTTCCCCCCCACCCCCTTTTCCCCTTGGATATCCTGTTGTAGTTCATTTTCCGAGGCAGTTGTGTTGCTATATAACAGAGCCCCTGTGACTCACATTTTTGTATTCCATTGTATTTATTCACCGGAGAAAGGACTACTCCATAAGACTTCAGCACTGAAGACAACTGATGGTCACGATGTGTCAGGCGTCGGTCTCACCGCTGAATCGCAGAGAAAGCCTCTTCTGAGAATATTGAGTATCATGTCAGAATGTCTGACGTTGCTATCTATGTCCCTCAGACATAATTTCACGTATTAGAATATTTTGCTTTATTTTCAATGTCGACCAAACATAATGTTTTGTGTTAGAGTGTCTGAGTCATTTTATATGTCCATCAGACATGGTTTATTTAATCATGATGTCTGAGTCATTTTCTATGTCCATCAGACATAGTGTATTGTGTTACAGTGTCTGAGTCATTTTCTATGTCCATCAGACATGGTTTATTTAATCATGATGTCTGAGTCATTTTCTATGTCGATCAGACATAGTGTATTGTGTTACAGTGTCTGAGTCATTTTCTATGTCCATCAGACATGGTTTATTTAGTCATGATGTCTGAGTCATTTTCTATGTCCATCAGACATAGTTTCTTTAGTCAGATTGTTCGACGATTATTTCCTTATGCTCATAAGGTATAGTTTAAATATAAGGGCTCTATGCTCTACATATGTATAGAACCAGGTGATTGAATATACTGAGTCCGTGAATGTAATTTCCTTTTCTAAGTCCTTAAGACATCGTTATATTTTTATAACACCCTAAACGGTATGATCTCGTTTAGAATCTCTTTATGGCTACGATAAGATAATCTAACACTTTCTTCGTGGGCCTAATTAGGTCAGTGACTGGTTGCAGTCACGATTACACCCTTTTTTGTGTAGCTATTTACGGTGCGCAACCTGTGGGAGCACTACTAGATTGAAGTAGTGGCCCGCGAGGATAATGCTTTCTTTTCGGCCCCTTCAGGTGCCATATTTATCTTAGTGTTCAAGATAGTTAGTATTAGCTATTGTATGCCCTAGTGATGGGTAGATGTATAAATTTACTATTGATTGCTCTGGCAGTACTCATTAGGAAATGACCGGCCATAGAAATTACTGTGAAGATGCATGATTGTTAGCTATCTATTATTTGTAAAATGGAAGCTCCTCTTAGAGGGTATTCTTCTTAGGTTTTTTCGTAACTCTCAATGAGGGTTAATACAAGCTAACTAGCTTAAAGTATATTCTTTTAAGTTAACTCTAAAAATATAGGATTTGATGCTATGTTTATATTTTAAATTGTTTCACTATTTTTCATGATTATACCTCTCAGGTATTAGTCTGGTCTTAGCTTGGCTAGATTGTCCTTTTTATTTTGCCTAAAACTTAATTCTCCTTTTTACTGTTGCCGAGTTGTGGCAGATGATTCAAAGTAATATCCCTATTTCTAGAGTTGTTTAACTAAACAAAATTGTTCTATCTAACTACTGTCGGTTCCTTGAGTACAAAGTAATAACACCTATTCGTCCAACCTATTCTTTTCTACCTCGATAACGGAATACAGTTATCATTAATTAATTTAATTTAAATCTTATCATTCACATGTATTTCTATATCCTTTTGTTTACGTTTTAATAAACTTATTTGTTAAACTTATATATTTATTTGATGCATTTTCCTGCCCTATCCTTCTTCAGGTATAACTTATTTAATTATGTAAAAGTAATCGTTTCTTTTTCTACGTGATAGGAGAAGCAACGTTGCACTCATACTCACTATCACCATTATATTCCCCATCGCCCTCATACTCACTATCACCATCATACTCACTATCACCCTCACCTCATCTCAGGACATGGAAAGGATGTACGATTAGTACATTCGGGAATCCCCTGGGCAACGATACATTAGTACACTACTGATGATGTAGCTACGAATGAATTAGCCCAGACGCGCAATATTATTATTATCTTGAAAGGTAGCAGTCTTACCTTGACGGGTTCCACTATGACCCTCTCTTATAAGCTAATACATAGTGTAGAAGTGCAAGATAAATGGAATGTACATTTTATGTGTGTCAATAAAGAACGTTCTTACTATACAAGAATAGCCCTCATTCTACATGTCGAAAGAATCGTCAAAGAGTATGTCCAATTACCTGACATTTTCATTTCAATCACATATTAGACGTAAAATAGTTGTAGTCACGGAGGGGAGAAAAAAAATATGGTGGAAGCTTATTCCTTTGACCTAAAGTTTCCCGAAGCTTTTTAAACGATGAATATTTGTGATTCAATCGGTAGCGTCCCCCCATCCGTGCTTTCGTCGAGAAACTTCTCACCTCACCCCCCCTTGCCCTATAGGAACCAGAATAATCCTCACATAGAGAGAGGGACTACCCACCACAAACACCGACGCCCAGCGTCGTTCTAAAACTTGCGTCACACACACACATTCTCTTGCGTTCTCCATTCCAGTCATGTCTGTGCTCCTACTAAGCTAATAAGTTCCGTAATTACGACAACCGTTGGAGGAGAATGAGAGGGCTAGGGAGAGGGAGGGAAATGACGCCGGTAACAAACGCGTCGCTACACACACACACACACACACACACACACACACACACACAAACTACAACATGGCGTCAGGGCGCATCCAATCCACTTTACAACGGGGACGCGCACACACACACACAAAGCGTCGCCCTGGCGTCGAATAGTAAGATGATGAAGAAAAAAAAAGCCCGCGAGGAGAAAGAGAGAGAATATTCCTGGTTTTACCTGCGGTTGTAGAAAAGACGTCATCTCCTGAAAAAAGAGACGCCATGAATAAGGTAGATAAGCCTACATCAAGGCGTCGAAAATTTGATTATTTTATCGTGGCATAGTGCCCGTTAGGGTTATAAGCATTCTTTTGTTTTTGTTGTATTCAATTATTTGAGGTATCTAACTTGAATTTTATTAACCTACTGATTATATCCGAACACGACTTACAAACTCACTTAAATCTAAAGCAAACTGATTCAGTGTCACTATTGTGTTAGACTGACCTGCTGATTACGGGGAAGTCAGGGTGTGAATCCCGGTTGGGTTTAGTGAAGGTGTTTTTTTCTAAATGGTTTCACATTCTCCTTCCACGCAAATGCAGGTAGATTACCTCTAACTAACCAGTCCCGTGGAGTACTGGTCAGCACACCTGCCTACGAGCCTTAGGGTCCCAGTTTCAATTCCCGGCTGCTACCTTGGGTATTTTTCCCGAAAGGGGAATTAGCCCAACGGTCACCAGGGTTTGGTTGGTTAGGCTTAAGTTAGGTTTAAGAGTTTCTACTGGTTCCACACCCTCATTAAGTCTGTTCATGATAGGTTTTTTACTTGGATGACAGTTCAAAAATCACATGTTTAGGTTTTGGGTTGCCAACACTTGTAAAAGATCACCGTTTTTGTGTAAATGTTAAGTTTTTTAATTACATGTTATACTTTACATTTAAAATAACGTAAGCTTAGGTTTTCCCACAATGATTAATTACTTTAAATAATTTCTTTTTACCCAATCCGAAACAATATTTTAAACCTAATTAAAAGTACTTAGTCTTTGTTTTGTAATGTTATCTATATGTGTAATATAGTGCATACATTAATACCTTTTAATAAAAGCATTGTATTTACTTGGAAAAGAGAAAATACTTGTCATTATTTATATATATAATAAATTATTTTTTGATTATTTTATCGTATTTTGAAATATTTAACTGAATTAAATATTTGTATCCACTGCGAGGGTGCATAGTTGTAAAGAGCTTGTTTCCGTCAAGTTCAAGCACATGGTTTAAATTCGTCGGTCGCCATTTTGAAGCTATAGTCAGTCGTTAGACCTTTTGTGAAAGTGCTGTGAATATTTTTTTTTAATGGATTAAACAATAAATAAGCTTTGTGCCCGAGCTCAAATAAATATAAATAATAATGGCCTAAATTACTGTGGTTAACTATCACATTCATACATTACCATATGTTTTCATTACATTTATTCAAAGTGACAGATGTCAGCTGTTGGCGTAGGGGTACATTAAGGACTATTTCTAGTAGCTTTTTGAGCTGTCATCCAAGTAAACTATGGTCGTGAATGTACTATACTCACTATTACCATCACCTCATCTCATCGGGACATGTAAAGAGCCTCCACAGAAAGGATGTACTATTAGTACATTCGGGCGTCCCCTGGACACCGGCACATTAGTACTGGCTAATATTTATACTACTGGGCTACGAATGATGTAGCCCAGACTCTCAATATTATTATTACACCTAAAATACTTCCTACTTCATTCCTACCCCATTAAAGTAATTACCATATATGTGTATAACCTTAAATGGTAGTAAGACGCAATGATATAAAAAAAGTCTGAACAAAATCCATCCAACAGTTTTGGATGTACCCCAGTTAGACAGACAGACATGGGGACAGCCAACCAAATTGTAAGATTCACTCTTATTTAGTTAGGGGGCATATAAAACTTCAAGATTCAACATTTTCGCGAGCTAGAAAACGTTCAGAATTTTAAAAAAATATATCTATAAGAGCATGTACAAATACATGAGTGATCCTTTTAATATTAGATTGTTAATTAATCGATCTTTGCGGGTTAAGACATTGCGAGTTATTGTGATATAGGCTACTGGAACCAGCATTTGCCTGAAGGGAAGATATAAAAGTCCAATGAGGGACGAAACACTTACAGTGCAGCATAAATGTAGGATTATGGATATAAAACACTTCCCATTATGGTAGGCCTATATGAAATTCCAAATGATTATATAAATAGCAATGGCGTGTCACGATGTGTTGCCAGGGTAAGCAGAATTAGTTTAAACTGTACCTGTGATATGTTCTCATCACTCAGTAGAACACTCATTGACAATGTCGTGTCGTGGAGTGTTGCCAGGGTAAGCAAAGTTAGTTTAAACTGTACCTATGAATTGTTCTCATCACTCAGTAGAACACTCATTGACAGTGTCGTGTCATGGATTGTTGCCAGGCTAAGCAGAGTTAGTTTAAACTGTACCTGTGAATTATTCTCATCACTAAGTAGAACACTCATTGACAGTGTCGTGTAGTGGAGTGCTACCAGGGTAAGCAGAGTTAGTTTAATCTTAACTGATCTCCGATGTATTTAGGTGTAGCAGTTATCACTATCTAGTCAAAGTCCACTGCTCACATGTAGAACCTTATCTGACTGATATAAAATGTATTACATATAACTTCACGTATTCTCGTCAAGTCATGTGAGTTACAGCTGTCACTTCTTATAGATTTTATAAATACCTATAAAATAACTTTAATAATAAAAAAATTACTATCAATTTTGGCCGCATTTTGTTTTATTCTAAAAACCTTTTTTTAATTAAATTTGTTACTTTAGCATTATTATATCTAGATAAAACCAATTTAAAAGTAAACTAAAGCGGGTATTGAATACGGCCACCGTGTTTACGGCGACTGTTTTTCCCTTCCCGTCAAACCTGTGAATATTGAGTTACGACGTTTTCTCTTAGTATCGTCAGTAGCTGTGGACTGTATCCCTGTACAATGTCCCTTGATGTAGTCTACCCTGCAAAGCACTATCAGTCCTTCATCCTGTAGAGAAAGAGCTCCATTGGGGGG
>CABFWO010000692.1:10326-37962 GCA_902155825.1 Timema genevievae | reverse complement strand
GGGGGTGGGGGGGGGGGGGGGGGGGGGCGCTACCCATTGTTGCGCCATATTGCCTTTCAACGTGACCCTGATACAGTCATACAGTCAGGTCTCTAATAAAATAGAATTGCAAGTGGAGGATACCAAGTCCGTAAAGGGAGGTTTTTTAGTAATATTTTTAACACCACGTATTTTTGATCATTCAAGTCTTACAAAAATGAGTTAGGGATAGTAAGGAAGGTTGAATTTTTTAGAACTTGTACCCACATTTGCGTAGAGGAAGAAGGGAAAACCACCTCTAACACCGATAGCCCTGTCTTCGGCGAGCCTGATCTACTGCGAGAGTGACTCCCTAGCCAATACGGCCACAGAAACAGGTTCAAGCCTTTTGCTGAACAGAATCGTTAGTTTTGTTACCATCGCGCCTGACGGCCTATTCAGGTTATACGCATAATTTATATGGTAGGCCTAACTACTATAATGGGGTAGTGTTAGGGGAGGAAGCATTTTATAGGTTATCCACCCGCATTTGCGTGAAAGAAGAGGGGGAAGCCATTTAGGTCTATGAAAAACCACCCTCAGTAAAGCCAAGTGGAATTCTGAACCCGATCTCTCTGTCATCAGCAGGCAAGCCTAACACGAAAGTGACACATTATCATTGACGATATTATTATTATTATTATTATTATTATTATTATTATTATTATTATTAGACAATTCAGCCATCGAAGCGGGTGGAATAATTTTGTTTTTTAAAAACCTCCCCTTGTGACAATCCCTTCCAGCAGTGGGTGGATGTCATGCAAGTGCACAGGGATGTAACGTAGCGAGCAAGGGGGGTTGGGGTGAGGGGTGGTAAGCTATTGTTGTCAGCCAGAAGCTACCCCCTAGCGACCAATTCACCCGATTGGACAAACAACAGCCCGGGTGCCGCTGATGGAAAATTACACTGGCAATGGGTGCAGAAGAGCCCTTCATTGTGCAACAGTCAATCTGCATCCCAACCCTCTCTGAAAAAACACCCCTACAACCACCTCGCGTGGGTATGACAAGCAAGGGTGGGCAGAAAAGCACGAGTTTCACACTTTTCCAGATATAAATATTTATTATTGGTGGATCAACCCGCTTCTGTGGCCGCATGCTCTACGCTTCCTCTAAATATAAAACTTCCTAATCCCTAAAACCATCAACATGATTAGTACCTAAGCCCCCAAACGGGTAGTAAGACATCATAAGCAACATCAACTGTTTCCAGCCTGTGGCCAGGTCAGTTTAGTAAAAAGCCTCCATCTTCTTCTATCCTTCCATCATTCGTCCTCCTCTAATTGCTTCCATTCTTCTCCTCTCACTTGAACACTTTCTGTTATCTACTCCTCTCCTATCTTTCTTAGCTTCTTTAGCAGTATTTTTCCTACAAACTTCATTTTCAACATTTTCTTTTGCATCCCCTCTTTTTCCATCCTCATTACATACCCAAACCATCTCAGTCTTGCTTCCTCTACCATCTCATGTATTCCCTGTACCCCAACTCTTTCCTGGATAACTTCATTCCTAATCTTGTTTCTTCTCGTAACAGCAAACATGCTCCTCACAAACTTCTCATGGCCATAGTAAGACGCAGTGCTAAACAAAAAACTAGTATATTGTTGCAGCGGCAGCTGCAAATTATTGCACTAAAATATATTAAAAATATTTTACTAGGAAAAATGTATATAGATTAAGACTTCATTAAAATTTCTAGTTAAATGTTTACTCGTGATAAAACTTTCCATAGATTTTGAGCTTTCGATGTTTAATTAAAATCAAAATGTATATATTTTCCCCCCTCTAACCACGATGAGAACTTTAAAACTACACCTCTCCTAGCTCTCTATCTGTTGCACCAAACCACTCGAGTAAGAATTGAGTTTTTATCTTTTTCCAACCGAGGATAAATATGTTTTATTTACCCACCACGTACAATAGTACACGAGGTTTCTATGGTGATGTAAACAAATAATGCTTGTGCAGATAAGCCACTGCACACACAGTGAAAAAACTGGAATTTTGCTGGGATTGTGAGTGGGGTTTTCGTTGGAAGCAACCATTTTTGCCATCATCCTGAGCCTGTAACCTTTAAAATGAGTGGCCATTTGTCAAAATAGATTGAGCTGTTTTCTAGTAATGTCAACTAACGTGAATAGGCTTATCAACTGATAAAACTAGACATTGAGGTGGGAATTCCAGGTGTGTATTTTATATTTATCGATCGAAAACCATCAATAAGTTTAAAAGGTAAATATTTATATTATTTTACTATGTTATTATTATTGTTATTGTAATGATACTGTTTTGGACCCCTCTCATATATTTAAAAGTCATGGATGAATTATATTGTTCTTTAAAGAACTTTCTGTAAATTTTCCTTTTAATACTTCATCCTTGGAGGATCAAGCGTTTTTAGAAGTAATTTCAATATGTTACGTTTTAAAACTTTGTTTCTTAAAAAAAACTCCATTCTATTTGAAAATTAGGTGATGGATGAGCTGGCTGCCTTTACCCAATAGGAAGCCAGCTTTCACAGCATCAGGTTGCCAGGAGTTCTCCTATTAGTTGGTTTTAATAATGGTGACAAGGGGTCCAAGAAGCAAGGGGTAGGTCATAAATAAGCAGCTTGTGCGTATGAATCTGGACAGAAAACATAATATCACACAGAATTATAGTAATCCAGAGAGAGTAAATCTCACTCTCTAACAGCATTAGCTCTGGCTCTCCGCGTCAGTTCGGAAATGAACAAAAAAAACTGTATCATTTTAATGTCAATTTTATAATAGTGTAAGAGAAATTAATAAAAATAAATCGTGTACAGTGTTAAATCTCTACTAAGTTCGACAATCACCCAATCAGTAATCCTACAGACAGTTAGAAACACATATAATCAGATCGTCATAGCCGTGTGATAACAAGTGATCAGTAAGGCATACACGCCTCGTCATCATATAAAACGGTATCGTTATAATTACTGCTCAACCGTAAGGCATACACGTATCATCATCATAATCATCATAAAAACCGATAACACTATAGTATATGTAGGTATTAATAATATCTACAGTAGCCCCATGGCTTCTTTGGTGCTGACTGACAGTTCACAGCTGACTTCTGACAGTCAACAGTTAGGTATATACCTAAATTTTGACTGTCGGAAGTGACAGCTGCTAAACACGTTTTTTGCAGATCATATGGTTTGGCGTAGGGATACATAATTTGGTCTGGTAGCTTTTCAAAGCCGTCAGCTGTCAGCTGTGAGCTGTCACTCAGCACCAAAGAAGCTATGGAACTACTGTATCAACAAAGACAGCTTCAGATTACATGAGTTGACGTATGAGTACGTGAAAGTAGATCTAGTAAATTTTATAGCTACCAGATAAAGTTTTTCCCCTACGAAGGTTATACTATGGATATAGGCCTATAGGTAAAAAAAAACCACAGATACACAAACAATCATCACAAAAGTATTTTTCTGAAGGAATTTAAAACATGTCAGCCATATTTAATGTATCAAAAAGTGTCAAGGACTTGACGAGTTTGTTAAACCACCTCAACTTACTAACCGTTTGGGTTGTACGCTCTTAGCGAGTTAAAGCTTCCATTTTTAATTTTGTTTTTTAAACATAAATTCATAAACAAGAGCCCAGTGAGATAATTTTTTTATTATTTCTATTTGAGTTATTTAACGTGCACTTTCTGTATTGACTGATTATAAGCAGACGTGAATTTCTACGAGCGAGAGCTAAAGGGCCTACCAATTTTGGCCGAGGTATTTTCACATAACTTCCAGGGTTCTTTTACCTGCCATAATCGACATGGGACCGAGGGCTTTACTTCCCGCCCGAAGGAAGTTGTGCTACGTATTTTTTATCTCTCAAGAAAAATACATAGACCTAGGCTGGGGATTGAAGCCAGGAACTTTGGGTCCTGAGGCGAGCACTTTACCCCAAGCCCACCGAGGCCAACGAGATAAAATAATTAGTTATGATTTGTAAAAGCATGTTAATCATAAACTATTGCAGTGTTTGCTAAACTCTTGTATTCGTACCCCTATGGGTACGAGAAGGACTTCAGGGGATACGCAATATACCACGAAGTTTTATTAATCATTAACTAGTTATTGATAATAAGTGAGTCTGATAAACAAATCAGCGCATATTTTGACGAGATTAAATTTACTTTATAAGCTTTTATTTTCCTCTGTCACAGCTTTGTTTAAGTTATCACAAAAATCTAATATACAATTTGGAACTATTTATGTATCCACAATATAATTTTACTAACATTTGAAATTACCCTTTAAAATAGGAAGTAATTTTTTAGTTTGTTCTTTATTGCGAGGTTATAAAAGGGGTACGTTGACCAAGCAATCGTCCCAAAAGTGGTACTCAACTGGAGAGAGTTTGAGAAACACTGGTTTACATGATATCAGGTATTTGCTTCATTTTGGTTTTTTGAACCGCTCTAAGGCACAGGTTCTTAAACTTTGTTTTTGTTCGTGAACAATTTTCATAAAACGATAAATAGAAATAATGAACATATTTATTGCAAAATAGTTATACGTGCAATTAAATTTAATTTAGTTGATTATACGAATGATCATTACTATTATTATTAGCACCGCGTCTTACCACCCGTTCGGGTTATACGAACTTACGCTAATGTGTAGTGGTAGTGTGATTGTGAGATGAAACGGAGGACCTACAGTTTAACGTGGAATCCGAACCACGGTGGAGGCCTGGCATTCCACACATTCACAAGTTGTGATTAATACACGTCTTGTCAGAGGTGAAGGAAGGGTTTGGCAATCAAATAAATCTGTGCCGGGACCGAGGATTGAACCCCAGACTCCCAGCACAGAAGTCTGACACCTTACCCCTTACCCAGGTCACCGAATGATTATTAAAATTGTATTCGTGTAATCATTCCAGACGACTTTTATTTCTACAGTAAGCTAATTAAATTTATAATGAAAGGTTTTAATGTATTATAATTTCAATATTTCCGTAATAAATATTTAAGTTATTCACTTTTGTCAATGTTTGATGCGACCCCTCGAACCACAGTTTAAAAACTTGTGATCTTAGGGGTATTTTAGTCAGGATAGGACCCACAAAGGGGCATGCAAGGGACCAAAGTGCAAGAAACACTAGTCTATTTTATTAAAATTACAACCACGCGTGTTTATTGTATTTTAAAAACTGTAAGGATTCTTTGAAGGAAACATTTTAGAGGTAATTTAGCCTCATATGCGTGGAGGGAGGGTGGGGAACTGTTTAGGAAAAACATCCTCAGTAGACCTAACAAGAATTTAGAACCATGATATTCCCGGCATCAGCCGGCCATTCTAACACGAGAGTGACGCCTTAGACTGTTCAGCCACTGAAGTGAGTAAGGGTGTTTTTACTAAATTAGTTACCTCTTTGAAAATTGTAATATTTTCAATATAATATTTTGATCTTATTTTAGTTCCATGGATATAGGCAACTTTCCAAAGGGCCGATTTTTGTAAGCATAGCTTATTACTTGATAATGGTTTTTGGAACTAAAACATCATATAAGCTACCAATTTTTATTAGTTTGGATGATCCTGGTACTAAATTAAATAACTAAAACAATATACAAATTGTAAACTAATAGTATCCATCAAAAAAATTGTCTACGTGTGTAGCCATTTTTGGTCTAAGCTCGTCACTATTTTTAAAAAAGTTCTAAAGAGCATAAACAAACATCGACTATCAAATAAAAAAATAAAAATGGCTAAAAATCATAATCAGTCACCCCAGAAAATGCACGTTAAATTCCTCAAATAAAAAACAACATAACAATTCAAAATGTCACCCATCCAAGTAGCAGAGGTTTTTTTAAATTATTGTAGGCCTACTACATCCCCTAAACATCATCCCCTAGAAAAACACACACATTCGTGGGGTTGGAAGGCGTGGTAGATAAATTGAGAGAGAGAGAAAATAAAGGGTGGTTTTTTGTAGAAGGGATGAAATTTCGAGGGATGCAGGGGGAAGGGGGTACACACAATTACTACGTTAGTTCGAACTTGGAACAATACTCGCCCAGCAACCGAGAAGGGAGGGGACGAAAGGACGAAGGAGTCCTTTTTTTTTTTTCGGATTGTCATGCAAATGTTTTGTTAACTGGATAACTTGTTCATTACACGTCCCCCCCCCCCTAACCCCACTCACTCCCCGTTCACGTACTAGCGACGAGCGAAGCTCATGATTGGTCGCAGATATTCCAAGGGGGTGCCACAGCTGCATGGCGTGAATATACATCAGTTTGATATAACAGAACGTTGGGTGTAGGGAAGGGGGGCGAGGGACCCCCCACCTTCTCCCACCTTTCTATTCTATACAGATCTCACTCGACCCAGGAGTGTGATGTGAATACACATCAGTTCGCGGGGACCGATAGTACTGGGAGGGGGGGGGGAGGAGAGGAATAAAATGGTCACCCTCGTAAGAATACATGTTGGCTCAGGAAACAAACAAAAAAAATGTAACTATGGATTTGTTTATTAATTTTTATGGTAGGGGATTTTAGTTACATTGGCCTAAAGGCCCCATGCTATGAATTTATTAAAATGTGTTTATAATAATTATTTCAATGAACTTTAAAATAAAATAGATTAAGGCAGTTAAGTAACAAATAATATTGAAATATACTTAATTATTAGCAACCTTCTTCAGTGGCTGCATAGTCTAAGGCGTTGCTCTCGTGATAGATGACAGAAAAATCGAGGTTCGAATCCCAGTCGGGTGTACTGAGGACGGTTTTCACTAAATAGTTCTCCAATCTATCTCCACGCAAATTCGGGTACACCTTCTTTAAAGTCAACCTTTCTCATCTCTAACTCATTAGCGTAAATAGCAAATATTAACTATATGTATATAACCTGAACAGGTTCTTGAAAATTATATTTTTATTAGTGAATGGTTTGAGAAATGGTGTCAACCGAATTATGTAAACAATATTTCATGACTTTTTCATGACCTATGGAGTGGGTCTACATGAATATTCATGACCAAAAAAAAGTGATAAATTAAATTGTTAACTATCACCCTCAGACTAAGACTTTCATTCAAAATTTCATAAATTCTGATTTCTTGTAGATTTTATCATCTCTGAACTTTGTCATCATTGGGAAGTAGTGTAAATTTAACCTAATTTTGAGCAAAGTATAAAAGTATAGAATAGATCCTTGATAGTTTGAACGTTTGGTAACCCGAGCTCACCTTTAGTAAAATAGACCAAAATACGGATGTATGAAATCAAGAAAACAGGAAGCAACACTATTTAAAATGAACGTTTTAGCGAGCAAAGCAAGTTATTTTTTTTATTTTTGACCCGTCTCGGTGGCGTGGTTGACTAACGCGCTTGTTTCGTGTAGAGCCAGACTGCCGAGGACGGGGAGATCGAGGTTTGAATCTCGGTCGGGTGAACTGGGGGTGGCTTTTCATAAATGGTTTTCCACTCTACACCCACGCAAATGCGGGTTCACTTCCCTTCCCAATTCCTAATCCATTAGCGTAACTTTAGTACTTAAGCGTATAACCCAAACGGGTAGTAAGACCCGGTGCTAAATAAAAAAAGTTATTTTTGTATTATTATTAATTATTGTTTAGATTTTTTTATCAATATATTACACAGCCTATCTTTTTGCGTCTTAATCCTCCACGTTGGTAAAAAAAACTATATTAAAAAAACCATATTGTACTGTACCTTATTATATTGTATTCTATTTGTCTTGTTTATAAAATAAAGCACTACTTGCAAATTCGAACCACCCCCGGTCCCAATTAGTTCGGATTATCAAGGTTCTACTATACTATTATTACCTGCACAGTAAACTTAGCGCACAAATACTCATGACTTGAAAGTTATGACTTTTTAATGACTTTCATGATCTTTATGTAACCTAATCAAGTTCATTAATACAATGCATTGCGCCCAATCGACCGGACTGTTTGTGTATTTACACTAATGGGGTAGGGATGAGAAGGTTAGGATATTAAAGATAATGTATCCATATTTTCATGGGGAGGGAGTACCACACTTCGGTGGCCACATGGTCTAAGGCGTCACGCTTGAAATAGACTATACTGCCGATGACGGTAAGATCGGGGTTCGAGTCCCTGTAGGCTATACTGAAGACTATGTTTACTAATTGGTTTTACACTGTCCCTTCAAGCAAATGTAGGGCACATTTTCTATAAATGTAACCTTCTTCATCCCTAACACATTAGAGTAGTTAATTCAAATGCGTGTAACCCGAACACGTAGTAAAACGTGGTGATATTTTTTGTTGTAGAGAATCGGAAATAATTTCGGACAAAAAGCTCCCGGCAAAGATTCGAACCTCGATCTTCCCGTACTCATCTAATCAGACAATACGAGACTGATGCTTCTGTCCACGTTCCTTTACTGATGCCAGTCACATTTTTTATCGATTCATTATAAAATTGTACATAGCTTTAAACTTAATTTTGTTTTTCAACATATGTGTTTACTTAATTTAAATGGGTTGAAAAATGACACCTGGACACAGGAATCGAGCCCGGAACCTTTGTTTTAGCGTGCCAATACTCTCCCACTGAGCCATCCAGCATTGGTCCCGTGCTCTGGCTCATTCTACACTGATAGTTTAAGGCTGAGTGTCCCGGGTTCGATTTCCGGCAAGGCAACAAAATTATAATTGGAAAAATGTGGGTTTACCCTTTCATAATGCTGAATTAACGACCAGGGGGTTGGATGTTATGTCTGTTGTGTATTTAAATTAGATTGTAAGTCGTGTGTTGATATAATCAGTCAGTAAACCCGTCCGTGATTCGAATTCCAATCTCCTTGTCAACTAGTCCAACACGAGAGTGACGGCTTAGACCATGCGGCTACCGAAGCAGGTACTAGCTCTTTAATCGACAAAATTGACTAAATAAACAATAAAATATGATCGATTGTATTTTTCAGATTCTACCAACATAAAATACTAAATATCAAAGTTTAGTCTCTACCTGGCATACTGTATCGACATAAACCATTAAATATCAACATTTAGTCTCTATCTGGCATAATATATCAACATAAAACACTAAATATCAAAATTTAGTCTCTACCTGGCGGACTATACAAATATAAAACACCATTTTTTTTCCGTGAAATCTTTTGACTAGGGTTGATGTGTTCAGAGGATACAATAAAGTTAGTGAAATCCACTGTAGGGGTTGGAGGAGTGGTTTGGGGGCCTAGCCCCCTCGTTAGTGCCCCCCCCCTTTCCGTCCATCCCATCATACCAACCAACTAAAAAATACATATATTCCCTGTTACAATACTGCCACAACTCCCCGGCTTTGCTTGTTTTTAATTGGACGAATAACGAATGGTGGGATGGCGATGAATTTATTACGAGTTTTTTTTAACAAAGTAAGCTGGGTTCATGTTAGTGCACTTGGAGGGAGGGCGGGAAGGTGTAGTTGGGGGGACACGGCTCCCCCTCAACCCCCCTTCTCCTTCACCCACCTCATCAACATTTTAAGTTCAACCACCGGTCATTTTACTTCATTTATTTTTTTGTTTAGACTGACAACTATTAATACAAGTATTGACGTAATGAGCAGGATTTGATGTGGAAATGCACCATAATTTATTTCAGTGGCGTGGCGTGTCTTAAAACCAGGTTAAGTGGAGCTACAGTTCAGTTTTCATAGGAAGGTCCTTAACTAACAGTTAAAAAGTGAATCGATATATTCCCACGTATTGATACATCAAATCACGTAATCTGCAGATGCTAGTTCTGATAGATATAATCAATAACTATAAAATAACAATAATAATTTAGTGACATGCTATTAAGGTTGACCACAAACAATTAATGTGTCATCACTCAGTGGAACACTCATTGGTCAAGTATCAACTAACATACATTCCCACGTGAAATGTGTAGAGCAGAGCTTATGCAGGATTGGTCAAATGGGGACAGAGTGGGTGAGAGCAACATCATAGGTACAGTTTGAACTAACTCTGCTTAACCTGATAACTCTCCACGACACGACACTGGCAATTAGTGTTCTACTGAGTGATGAGTACAATTCACAGGTACAGTTTAAACTAACTCTGCTTACCCTGGCAACACTCCACTACACGACACTGTCAATGAGTGTTCTACTGAGTGATGAGTACAATTCACAGGAACAGTTTAAACTAACTCTGCTTAACCTGATAACTCTCCACGACACGACACTGTCAATGAGTGTTCTACTGAGTGATGAGAACAACTCACAGGTACAGTTTAAACTAACTCTTCTTACCCTGGCAACAATCTACTGGCTACAACTAGTAGGCCAACTATAAACATTTCATAATAGTAGGGCCTAGCTATATAAAACAATAGAAATCTAGAGTCCAAATATATACCTATGGATAGGATGAACAGAAGTATTTATTTCTAGAGTCAAATTGGTTTGGTATCAGTACGTAAGTATTATCTCACTATTGAATACGAGATTATGTAAATGTTGTCACAATATCATAATCGTTTATTCTAGAATCTAAACGTTTGTCTCTTTATTGCAGATGTTACATAATTTCAACTCAGTTTTTATAATATTTGATCATCTCATAATAAGGTTTTGGTCTATATAAATATATTACTTAGACTCTTACTTTTGAGGTATAGAAGTGATATAAAAACAGTTTAAAGCATTTCACAAAAGAAAACTCCAAAAATTAACATAGATCTAGATCTAACACGCGACTCTCGCAGTAGACTAAACTGCCGATGACGCGAAGAACGAGGCTCAAATATCGGTTGGGAGTGTTGAGGGTGGTTTTCTAAAACGATTATCCACTCTCCCTCCATGCAAATGCGAGTACACATCCTCTAAATATAACCTTCCTAGTCCCTAAAACTACTAACATAACTAGTACATAAGCGTATACAACCCGAACGGGTAGTAAGACGTGGTGCTAAAAAACACCACATGGATCTAATAAATATGCCCATGGGCCACCAATGGTGGTTACTCGAGTTAAAAGCCAATGCGAAACTCTCTACGAAACTAAAGACCCTCATAAAAGAAGATCAAGGGAGACACAAATAATAATAGTCCCAAAACACAAAAAATACACATTTTCCTACTTAAGGATTTGTGGTTTTATTTTACAAGGGAAAAATTGGATATATATATAATATATATGTATATATTTTAAAAGGATATTTTTCCTGAATGGTTTCTTATATTCCAGACGTACTTTTGACACAATAAACCATCTCACAAATATCAGTGATTTGCCGCAGAAATGTAGTTAGTAGACCACATCGCAAACATAACCTCACTGAATAGTCTGACACGGTAGTGGGAAGGTGAGGGGGAAAAGGGGGAGGGGGGGAAGGTGTCACCTATCACGGGCTCAGTAATAGAAGTATAATAGAGTAGTATCGGATAAAAGAGAAATAACATCTTAGAGCCAGGGCTATGTATTTGACACCTCTTCCCTGAAAGCTTGGATTTTTGTTTCGTTTTGGAAAATACGAGATGGTGAGAGGGGGGGGGGATAACGTGGTTTTGTGTGCCTGTGGGAGGGTAGGGGGGTTAAGCTCACCACCTGGGTGTTGTTGTGGTCTCCTTTTAACCGCATTACGAGCCTCGCGACAATACCTTTGAGGGAAGCAGCAGTTCGCGTTACTAATACGTTGTGATGAGGTAAAGACGAAGGGAAATATCAGTCGTGGGTTACATTGAAACGTGATCAATATATATATATATATATGGTTTTGTGTTAAAACTTAGAAGGAAAAAACACTCTAATATATTGTGGTTGACAAAAATGTATTGGTGATTTTAAGGTGAGGATATAGGGGACGCGAGAAAAGGCCAGTGATTTTTACAGTTTTTATATCGAAACGTTTCTTCGTCCAAAATTAATAAAACACTTCTCCAGTAGGAACGTTTAGTTTAATTTTCTTCACACGGTGATATCAACAGTTGTTGAATATCTGTCAATGGTGTCCTGTAATTTAATGACAACTTTTTCTCTTCATTTAAAAAGTTTCTCATATAATGCCAGCATACTAATGACAGATATTCAACAACTGTTGATATCATCGTGTGAAGAAAATTAACCTTTATGTTTCTATTGGAGCAATATTTTATTTATTTTGACCAAAAAAAAGTTTTTCTATAAGAACTTCAAAAACACTTACCTTTTCTACAGTTACCTTACATCCTCACCTTAAGACCTATAGTCCAATTTTCATAGTAAGGAAGCTAGACATTTTCTAAGTCTAAGTTCACGTATTCTTACGTAAAGTAATGTAATCTGCAGCTGTCACTTTTGATAGATATTATAAAATATCTATAAAATAACAATATTAATAGGCTTATAGTAAAATGGTATCAATGTTGAGCTCAACAAAATGTGTTTGTATTTTGTAAAAGGCTCTTTCAGTTAAAATTGGACTGTAGTTCGAGCCCATATTGTGGCGCAAAAATCTATTAGTAGGTAAAATTATTCATCTTTTTAAAACTGCACCTCGTAAATACAATACATTGCGACGCACAAAAATTTTATCTATAAAATAAATCACGAGCTTCATGTTTGTGTCAGAATATAGGACATAGGCTAGCGTAGTCCAGAAAGCTATAAAAAAAACTATAGTGGAAAAAACCAATATATTTAACTCATTTTATAGTGATTAAAACTTTTAATAAAATACCTAAAAAGTGAACTATTTTAATAAACATGAATGCCAACAAACACATTTGCTTAAAATAATACTCAATGTAGGCTTAGACGTAAATAAGCAAACTGAGTTAAAAATTAATTTAAAATATAGTAAATAAAACATAAAACTCTATAAAAAGTCTTCATAGAAATATTAAATAGATAATAAAATATGTTATTTTAACATTTATTTACTATTAACAAAATTGGTTAAAAAGATTAATCTGCAAACTGGCTTTTTGAATAATTTGTAAATATGATAATATTATTTGGTAATCTGGTCGTGTGAGAAAGTTGTATGTTTATGTAAGCCTGTCAAGCTGCTCGTAGGAATAGGTGGTATGTTCATATAAGCTTGTCAATCTGATCGTGTGAGTAGGTCTAATATTCAGAGTAGCTTGTCAATATGGCCATGTGAATAGGTCCGACACTTGCCGATATGCCCGTGTTAGTCGGTCCGACACTAGCCAATTTGTCCGTGTGAGTAGGTCCAACACTTGCTTATATGTCCATGTGAGTAGGCCCGACACTTGCTAATATGCCCGTGTGAGTAGGTCCGACACTAGCCAATTTGTCCGTGTGAGTAGGTCCAACACTTGCCAATATGTCCATGTGAGTAGGTCCGACACATGCCAATATGCCCGTGTGAGTAGGTCCAACACATGCCAATATGTCCGTGTGAGTAGGTCAGTCCTAATAAGTCACCAATGAAGAATGGTGTCCGCCATATTTCGTCCCAAATCTACACGCCAGTGTTTGAAACTGTGGGGGGAAATGGGGTGAATCAGGGAGACGGGGCTATGTAGAGCACTCCACGGGCAAGTCGAGAGGTCCTTCACAACCACCCTTCTTTATCCCACTCGAGTACAAAAGCGAGCGGCAGTCACTCAATCACTTCCTAGGGCAGTATTCTCCAACCCTCTCTACTCTCACCCAATGACATCGGGCATGTGTGAATATATATATATATATATATATATGGAAATATTGTGTATATAATGTTTGTTTTTTACTAGAAAAGTAATAATAAAAGAGCATGTATGCCTCGGTTTATAGATTTTGTTGAAGTGAAGGGAATATGTAAGGAAAGGGAAGCGTGGAGAAAGTTAGTGAGAATGTATTAAGTACGGAGTTGTTATTTGAGCTACATACACAATTTCTTGCCCACTCCGTGAGAGAAATGCATGATTATGTATGTATGTATAAAATTAAAGTGGGTATTTTTGAGTAAAAAAGTAGGCGAATAGTGTTTTCTGGTTTGAGTGTAAATATTGTGGTCGAAAATTTGTTAAAAGTAATTTGTCCTCCATCTTATAAAAACGGCTGGCAAGATTATTTCAAAATAACATATATCGAGTCGTATCTCATTTTTCATATAATTTTTTATGCTGTTATAAATTGTCTTCCATTTAGCCCTTGAGTCTTAATTTCTTCGCCATCTTGAAAAATTGTAACCGAATTAAATGTCTGGCATTTTAATTGTTTAAGTTGTTAGGAGATAGAGAATATATCAGGGGTTACCAACTTTTTACTTTCTCTCGACAGCTCAGAGGAAAAATAATGTGATCGGTAACAAAAATCAAACTCGATATTTTGATAAATATCAACGTTTCATGACCCCCTGAAACCAAAAAAGTTGTTTTCGCAATGCCGTCTGTCTGTCTGTAACTCGGGCCAGAGCTGAAACTATTTTACCAATTGGGCTAAAACTTGGTATCTAGGGTATTCATAAAGTCCCCCCAAGCGGTTTTTGGAATTAGACATCCAACTCTAAATTTAAGGGTAGTTTACTGACGGGCAAAAAGAGAGAAAAATAGATTTTCTCAAAATTCGTTCTAATGATTTTTATTAAATTTCATATCTAGACACTGTTTAACATTATAAACATTATGGCAATCCTCATTTTCTCATGAAAATGACTTTGAGGATACGTTACATAAAGGTAATTTTCCAATTTTCATCATTTCTCCACCACTATTTGAGATACCAAACAACTTAACGTTGTTAAGTTGTAGAACTATTAAAAAGATAAAAATCTTTTATTTGAAATATATTTTTATAAAACCAATAATTTCTGAGCTATACGCAAATATATATATATATACTTTTTAATTCATGTCTGAAAATGAATTTGATTATCATGCTCTTTGGTGGACAAAGATATTTCTCTTTTCTTTTTCTATTTTTGTAACAGTGTTTGTAGTTCCTAATGCCATAGAGTAAGCAAGTAACAGTGTACCTTATTTCATCTATGATCTTTGGTGTAGTGTTTCTACAACAATGTACCTATTTACTCTATGCCATTAGGAGCTCGAAAGTTTATTGCCTCACTCACAAAAGTACGCCACCTATCCCTATCTTGAGCTAATTCTATCCAGTCTATCTCATTACACTCTATCTCTCTCAGGTCTATCCAAATGTTATCCTCCCATCTGCGTCTGGGTCTTCCCAGTGGTCGTTTCCCATTGGTTTGCCATTAACTACCTTGAACCCGGTTCTAGATACTCCCATTCACGCTGCATGACCTGCCCACCGTAACCTGCGAGATGTTACTACCCAAACAATGTCTGGTGATGAGTATAGGGTATGCAGCTCATCATTATATAGCCTCCTCCAATCCCCACTATCTTCACCCATTTTCTTACCAAATATCTTCTCAAGCACCTTGTTTTCGAACACCCTAAATTTATTTTCGTCATTTAAGGTAAGAGGTATATAGACCTATTATTTTGTTTCACACATCTTATGAGTTTTTAGTAAATGTCTATTTAAACATAAAAGCAAGAGAAAGTCTGTGCAGTGCATCATGCCATTTATTTTGTGTGTGACAATATTTATGCTGAGAATATTAATCGTGCCACTCTATCCCAAAACATTTAGCCCGGCCTTACCGCCCCTTCTCCCCCAATGAAAAATACAAAAAACAAAAATATTAGGCCTATTTAAATTTTGTTGCGGAATATTTATCTAATTCCTCAGTGACGTAGGGGGATTTTTTTTGGGGAGTAGGCCTCTTTATGTTTACATAAGGTGGGAGGGTAGGGAACGCGATTTAATGGCAGTATTTTTGAAGTTTTTAAATCAAAATATTTTTTCTGTCAAAACAAATCAAATAATTCTCCAGTAGAAACATAGAGCTTAATTTTCTTCACATAGTGATATCAACAGTTGTTGAATATCTCTCAAGGGTGTCTTGAAATTTAATGACAACTTTTTCTCTTCATTTAAAAAGTTTCTCATCTAATGCCGCTATGTTCATGACAGATATTCAGTAACTTTTGACATCATCGTGTGTAGAAAATTAAACTCTATAATTATTTCTACTGGAGAATTATTTGATTTATTTAGATTAAAAAAGTTGCTATAAAACTTGCATAAACACTGGCCTTAACTCGCGTTTCTTACACTCCCACTTTGAGATACAATAAAATTAGAAATTAAAAAATATATATATAATCTTATATATACACGGAAAACAAAACCCAATTAAGTTAATATTTTCATACATCAAGAATATACATATCAGTAAAAGCTAAAATATATACATATTTATAAAAAACAAAACAAAGTGGGTCACATGCTTCACTGGCCGCATTGTCTAAGGCGCTACTCTTGCAGTAGACTAATTGCCGATGTCGGTTAGATTGTGGTATGAATATCGGTCAGCTGTACTGAGGGTGGTTTTTAACAAATGGTTTTTCACTCTCCCTCCACGCAAATTTTGGTACACTTCCTCTAAATATAGCCATCCTAAACCCTAAAACCTTCAGTGTAATTAGTACATTAGCGTTTAGCCAGCAAAAAATGAGTAAAACGCGGTGCTAAAAAAAATTAATGCTACAAAACTTCGCATGAATTTTCTCGCTTTATTATTTAAAAAATGGGGGTATTTACTCAAAACTCGTAAAATATGTTAAACTAAATAATATAAACTGGCAAACCCGAGCACAAATTGCACTATTCTTATGTAAAACTTTTTTGATCCCGGTTTTAAATTTTATAATTATTTTATTTTTTGGGAATTAAAGTCCTCATTTGTATAGCCTATCTGGACCAATAAAAAAGATCGATATTGGATCCACAAGGGTCAATACTTCTTATTAAAATGTCAACGTTAAGTTAAAATTTTCAAAATTTTACAAGCGATTGCACATCTTCAGGTCATCGCATTGTTATTAAATTCCTCATTTATAAATTTCGACCAATAAAAAAGTTAGATATTGACTATTGAGTCTAAAATGATCGAAAGAGATCATTGCTATACAAACATTTCCCATAAGAGGTTAATGGAAAAAGAATATAAACGTTTTGAGAGACTTTCTTATCTACTTACACTATGGGATTAGAGAATTATTGCGTTAAAACTAAAGTAGTATCTCTATACAACTAAAGCTCACAAAATTGTATTAATATATTTGCTAATATCTCAGAAACTATTGGTTTTATAAAAATATAGTTCAAATAAAAGTTTTTTTTTTATTTTAGTAGTATTACAATTTTTAAATGATAAGTTATTTAGTAGCCTATCGCAAATAGTTACGGAGATATGGAAATTTCCGCTTCCGTAAAGTACCCTAAAAGTAATTTTCATGAAAAAATTAAAATATCAATTTTGTTTATAATCAATATCAACGCTTAGATACGAATTTTAATCAAAATCGTTATAGTCGATTTTGAGAAAATATATTTTTTCTCTTTTCGCCCTTTAGTAAACAACTCTTAATTTTAGGGTTAGGCAGACACACAGACAAATGGCATTGCAAAAACCACTTTTTAGGGTTAGGAATGTCACTAAACGTCGACATCCATCAATATCTCTGGTTAGATTTTTCTTACGTTTGGTCGCAATACTTTACCTGTAAGGTAGCGAGAAAGTATAAAGTTGTTAAAAAGTAGTTTATTTTTCTTACGTTTGGTCGCAATACTACCTGTAAGGTAGCGAGAAAGTATAAAGTTGTTAAAAAGTAGTTTATTCCTAAACTGTAGTCCGTAGTCTATCCGACACCTTAACTCATTCGATAGCGTGTCTGCCTGATGACCTAAGGGTTCCGGGTTGGATTCCCGTCATGGTCGAAAAATGTTATCATTGGTGAATTGTGAGTTTCCCCTTTCGCAATGATGAATTAATGGCTTGGGGGCTGATTATTGTGTCTTGCTTTAGATTTAAGTTAATTTAAAGGTCGTGTCCTGATATAATGAGCCAGTTTTATGTACGAAACTGCCCATTCCATTATGCCGGGATCACGATCAACTTAACATTAACTTAAAGTTAACTTAATCTAACTTAACGTAAAGGACCTCCTCGTGTGATTAAATGGAGGCGATCACGATGCAGTTAACTTAACGTAAGAGATGTCCTGGGAGGTCTTTTACTTTAAGTGAACGTTACTTGAAGGGTATCACGTGATATAGCCAACCAATCATTATGCGAGTAACGTCAACAGAGCTATTTAGTAATTCATTTGTTGGTATTATGACCAAATCACAGATCATACTCGAGAAAGGAGATGTTTGGCTCAAGTTGTTACGTTAAGTTACGTGAATCGTGATCACACATACGTTAAGTTAACTTTAAGTCAACTTCAAGTGAACGTTACGTTAAGTTAACGTTAAGTTGATCGTGATCCCGGCATTAGAGTTTAGGTTTTGTCATCTTATATTTAATATGGCGCGGCACTTGAGGCGTGATAAGTATGACTTTGAAACTGGCCCAATGAGTAGGCTCAGAAATTGTTCATTAAATGACAATAATAATAATGCTAATAAACCGTTATGGTCCAATTATATTTGTTATTATTTAATCTACGGCGACCTTAAGCGTGCCATTTGGGCTAGGTTTGCGTGCCATGGGTTGGTCACCTTTATTATCCTCCTTATGTATAATTTGATAAGCCCGTTTCCGGTAATATAAATTACGAGGAAATGACTGAAAAGATTTTGACAAACGACCACTCATTTTAACGGTTAGGATTCCAGGATGTTGGGAAAAAAGAGTAGTTTTCCATGAAAACCCGATTTTCCCATTACTTATATTTCTTTGGCTAAATTGTCTGCATTATGTTTTACGAATGATAAAATGATATTTAAATATGTTTTGGTATGTTTAATAAGCTCAAAAACGATCAAATGATCTTGAATAATGTTTAAAAATAGCCATTTTAGTATTTAATTATGAGTTTTGGTGTTCATTTTTTTCAAATAATGGGTTTTGATATTCATTTTTGCAAATAGTAACACAATACAAATGTATAATTTAAGCTATATTTTTTTCATTTTACCGCTTAATTTTGAGGGTATGATATTTTAAAGAGTAATGTTTTGTGTACCACATCCATATTTTCACATTCCCTCTTTCTATCCGACACACACACTCTCTCTCTCCCTCTCCCCGCCACACACTATAACACACTCTCTCTCATATAATATTCTCGCATTCTCTCGCTCACACTTTATCCCTCTTCCTCACACACTCTCTACCCTCACATACACTCTCTATCACACGATTTCTCTCACATTATCTTTATTATACTCTCTCTCCTAAGCTCATTCTCATACACTCTCTCTTTCCCAAACGAACTCTCACAAACGCTCTCAATCTCACTCTCTCTATCTCAAATTCACTCTCAAACATTCTTTCCCTCAAACTCACTCTCTCAATTTCTCTCTCTAATTACCTCTCTCAAACACTCTCTCTAATTCCCTCTCTCAAACACTCTCTCTAATTCCCTCTCTCAAACACTCTCTCTCTTAAACTCTATTGCTAACTCTCTCTTACTCTAATTTGATAAGCCCGTTTGCGGTAGTTTAAATTACTAGGAAATGGCTCTAGATTTTGAAAAAATACCTCTCATTCTAAAGGTTATGGATCTGGGATGTCGGCAAAAATAGTAGCTTAAAATAAAAACCCAAATTTCCTAGCAAATTTTCCATCTTGTGTACGCAAGGGCCCATCTGTACAACCTTTATTTGCGTACATCACCATGGAAACCATGATTTGTGTATAGCTGTACATGGATAGATAAAATATTTGTCTTTGGTTAAAGGTAACAACTAATCTTTACTTGAGTGTTTTGGTGCCACAAATAGATAGAGAGCTGGAAGAGGGGTCGTTTTAAAGTTCTCATCGTGGTTCGAAGGGGGAAAATATACGTTTAGATCCAAATTAGACAACAAAAGATCTATGTAAAGTGTATAGCCTTTAACGAATAAACTATTAGCTAGAAAGTCGAGTGAATGCTTTTTATAAGGATCTTTTCCCAGTAAAAAGTTTAGAATACAGTTCAATAATCTGCAGAAATCGCTGCAACGATCCACTAGTAACAAATTTAAATCCACCGAAGACATAATCTTCAAAATGTTAGTATTTAAGTAAAGTTATAAAAGATAATACGTACAAATGCAAGTATCAAGTTACTAACATAGGCCTGTTTGGTTTGTGCCAGCGTCAGCCTTTTATTATAATTGACAAATTACTACACACGCCTCACTAATACAGTCCAGTTTTCATTGGAAAGGTCTTTTAGAAAATATATATTTTTTGCAGTCAGCGTTGATAATATTCTACCTTATTATTAGTGTTATTTTATAAATATTGACAGTGACAGCTCCAGATTACATGATTTGACGTATGAATACGTGAAGATCTAGTAACTTTTCTAGCTGTCAGATAAGGCTCTTCCTGCGATAAATGGCGTGTATATGCTGCCTCTTTAGCATGTGAAGTCACTTTAGGCCCACATACTTTATCAAAACCGGAATACACATAATTTCCAGGCGGATGAATTTGTAACTATTTTTCAATAAATTTTTGTTAACTACCAAAGCTACTGTGAATGTACAAAGTAATGACAAATATCAGATAAAAATAATGTGGTTGTTTGCGGAACTAGGCGGTTGTTCCAGCCAAGTTTTCGATCAACTCGAATGGAAATGTGTTGGGTTTTTTTTCTGTGGTCCCTGAAAAGCTCCGAAGAATGAGAGCAATTCCATCCAAAAAGAAAGAAGTGTTAGAAAAAGACCCCACAAGAATTGCTGAAGAAAGGCCCTCTTTCAATTGGGTGTGCGGGCACTCAAGACAGGTAGTTCGCCCAAATTACGAGCAGGGGTACTTGTGATCCGGGGAGTGGTAGAGTAACTTCCATCCAGTGGTGGACAGAGAACGTGTTTCGAGAGCATTAGGGGGGACAAGCTGTTTCTTACCTTACCAAAACTTCTAACTAACCCTCTGGACTCGAAGAGCACGAGAATTCGTGGTCGACAGAAGGTAAGCTCGCTATTCAACCCTTTCCTGACAACCAGCCTACTTCAAACTTATTTTTACATTATAATTATAGGATGCTGCTGAATTAAGTAAACAATATATTATGAGGATTGTTCTTTCGGTGACCGTATTATAGAGTAGGCCTATAAACACATGAAAAAACTCTAGTTAACATTTCAAACTATTAGATAAATACTATTCTTATGACAACCGGACTATAAACGTACAAACATTTCAAACTGTCAGATAAATATTGTTCTTATGGTGACTGGACTATAATATAGACGTACAGACATTTCAAACCATCAGATAAATATTGTTCTTATGGTGACTGGACTATAATATAAACATAAAAACATTTCTAAAGATTTCGAACCGTCAGATAAATATTGTTCTTATGGTGACTGGACTATAATATAGACATAAAAACATTTCAAAAGATTTCGAACCGTCAGATAAAGATTGTTTTCATTTTGACCAGACTATAAACACAGACATTGTCAAGCGCACAAGCTGTGAGAGAACTCTCGATTAGATTGTCGGAGATACTCAAGAACTCACGAATAAGGAGCACTGGACTTATTCTAGAGAGGGGGGGAGAGTGTAAGGGGAGGGGGGAGGCTCTTGTCTTGATAACCCCCATCTCCCTTTGAGAGGTCCTTGAGCTGTGTGTCAACAACCATTTGTAGAACGTGACTGACAGACGTCACTCGTCAGCTCAGCACACTCCATAAACTCGCATTTGAATTTGGAACATTTGTAGGAAACAGTCAAAAAACACACACATTTAAAAGTCTGGGCTAAGAATCTTCGAAATTTAAAATCCTAATCCAAGGCCAACTAAATATTCTCATTCGATTCGGAATTCCGGATATAAATATTTGAAAAATTCTAATCGAATTCGATATTTAAATCCAAAAAGATACCAAAGTCGGATTCTATACAATATAATTAGAAATTCAAATCTAATAAATGTAAAATACTTTGAGTAGGCCTAATTAAATTTCTATAGAAACTAAAATTGTTCCGTTTTTAAAATATACTATAAAAAGTTTTGACCATCACATTTTGTGTTAAACATGTGACCAATACTTCCATTTTAATTTTACGGGTTGGGGTGTAGGATATTATTTTTTTCCATTATTTTTGTGTCTCCTGCCCACCCGTTAAGTGGGCCCCGCATGTTATGGTACACTCTGTATATATCTAAAACATGAAGCGGCTCATTTCAGCGCTGATTCCTAAGTTCAACCCAACAAATTTTTATCAATTTTTAAATGAAAGCTCATACATCAAAGATGTGTACAAAAATTTTAAATTTTAAACATATTCAAACTGTTTTTTTTTTACTAGTACCGCCTCTTATTACCCTTGTAGGTTTTCACATATAGACTACTTACACTCATATTTAAATGATTTAAAAGGTTGGATTTAGAAGAAGTGTAGCCCCATTTGCACGTAGGTAGGGGAAAACTCATTTAGAAAAGAAAAGAAACCTTAGTTAACCTGACCGAAATTTTAAACCAGATCTTACAATCGTAGACAGTCCAGTCTATTGTGAGAGTGATGCCTTAGATCATTTGAACACCGAAACGGGTAGATACATCATTAATAATCTTTTCTAAAAGGATACGAGGCCCCCCTCCCCCTGAAAAAATCTTAATACTGCCCAGGAAACAAATCATAAATTAGAAGCGAAATCTCGCAGAGCTAAAAAAAATAATAAATTTTAATACCTTGATGTAATCACACGGCCTTAATTGGAAGGCATGTTTGTGTAAACATTGTATATTGTGAGGGGCGAATGATATAACGAGTGTTACGAGGTTGCTATGATGATTCGATAAACAAATAAACTAGAGGAGCTGACCCAAAAAGGTGGTGTCAGCATTCCTTAACTATAAACCAGGCCGGCGGCCCGGTTAAAATGGGAGGTTTTTGACTACAGAAGACCGTAAGCTGGGAGGCCACGCTGTCTGCCACGGGGCCACGCGGGCTAAGTCGTCAGACTCATTACGTACCAGTTGGGGCTGCCCCTCTAGTCCAGGGAACCAGGCTCGACGACCGTGCAGGGACCACCTAGCAGTCAGACAGGCTATTGGGTAAAACTCTTTATCACCTCGTTCTGTCACTCGCTTCTTTATATTCTCTGAGTTCTTCACTTTACCTACACTTTTAACTTCACTTTTAACATCACATTTATAATAGCATAGTAGTACCAATAAACCTTCTAAAAGCCAAGTCTAACGTCAATCACGAACCCACACAAGTATTCATATTACCTACCTCCCTACCCGCCTCGGTGGCGTAGTTGGCTAACGCGCTAGTCGTGTTGAGCTCGACCGCCGAGGGTGGGGAGATCGAGGTTCGAATCTCGGTCGGGTGAACTGGGGGTGGTTTTTCCTAAATGGTTTTCCACTCTACCTCCACGCAAATGCGGGTTCACTTCCTCTAAATTCAACCCTCCCAATTCCTAATCCATTAGCGTAATTAGTACTTATGCGTATAACCCGAACGGGTAGTAAGACGCGGTGCTAAATATAATATTACCTCCCCCTGATCCTCGGCCAAGGACATCCTGACAGATCAACCAGGCGCACACAGTGAACAAACAGAAACGGGGTGGGGCGGGGTGGTGCGGGGCGGGGGGGTGACAATGAGTTATTTTTAATAGCTGTAAATAGTTTATCAACAAAATATCTGATAAATCAAAGAGCCATAAGAGATTTATTTTTGATAAGGATACAATAATTATCTATACCGGCTTTGGCGGTTTAATGATCGCAATAGAGTGGACTACCAATGATGGAGAGATCGGGGTTCGAATCCCGGTTGGGTATTTTAACAGTTCTACACATGTAAATATGGGTACACTTCCTCTAGATTGAATCTTCCTCATCCCTAACACATTAGCGTAGCCTAATTAGTACACATGCGTATAATCCAAACGGGTAGTAAGACAAAGTAACAAAAAATAAATACGCTAATGAGTTTTTCCAACATGAACGTGTCTTGCCGAGAATGTCTCTCACTTATTGGCGCTGACTGTACGTAACCCACCCCCCCTCCCCAACCCGCTTGTAATCCCGCTCTTGTAAAAAAGTTGTAGTATAATTGGAGTATTTTGGGTCGTGGGACTCGCAGGGCCCAGCAGCCCAGAGAAGGTTCGTTAATTTGAGTCTGTACCCGGGCGGGCGCCTCGAAGCGAAACGACAAACTTGTCACTGTTATAACAGACAGTTAGTAACAGTTCCCTCTCTCTGTCTACTTGTCCGGGGCACAGAGAACCTTCTAAATTAACACAATTTAACAGCGGGGATGTGTCTCTTTGACTTTTTACTCTTTTGATGAGGACCCCCCCCTCCTACCCCCTTCCCACCCCTCGGACCAAAAACCTTCCGGCGTCATAATTGTATTACATTCGCGTTCAGGAATGGACAGATATTAAACTGAAACACGAAGCTTACAGGCCCTCTCTCTGTATTATTATTTTTTAACTAAACCTAGGAACTTTTTTTTTTCAAATATGTCACTTACATAAAATCTTGTGACTTATTTTGTACTAAAAATTAATTGTTGTTGGTTCAAATATATTTTTGAACATTCAGAGTATTTTCGTGATTTTTTTTTCTCTTCTCCTCGAAGAAACTAAAATTTAATAATGTCGGGGGCTAATATCAAGCCGATTGTCCTATAGTCCGATTGTCAGAGAAACATCCTTTTGGAAGAGATTCATATTCAAAACTAACTTGCTGTCCTGTTGAGGCATCGTGCCTCAAATTTGCACTCAACTGTAGCCTTTAGATTATGTAAATTGGAGATTCAATTAATCTAAGGTAGAACATAGATTTATATTATAATCAGTGGATCGTTGCAGCGATGGCTGCGTATTATTACACTCAAACGTATTCTAAATTTTTTTTGGGGNNGGGGGGGGGGGAAGATCTGTATGATAAATTCTCACTCGATTTTTTAGTTTAAAGTTTGCTCGTCAAAGGTTATATCAACTTTACATATATTTCCTAGCTTTCGGTGTTTAGTTTGAATCAAGAAGTATATTTTCCTCCTTCTCACTATGATGAGGACTTTAAAACCAGCTCTCTATCTATTTGTTGCACCAAACCATTCGAGTGAGAATTGAAATATTATCTTTAACCAAACAGAAATATTTTACTGCCACACAATCATGCACAAATAAAGGTTTCCATTGTGATGTAAGCAAAGAATAAAAAGCTGAACATTTTCTGGGAAAATAATAATTTTTTTGGAAACTCTTATTTCCCCAACATTCTGGGAACCCAACTTTCAAGATGAGAGGTCGTTTTTTAAAATCTGTTCAGCCATTTCCTCTTAATGTGTATTACCAGAAATTGGCTTATCAAATTATATATATAATTTTAGTTACAACATTTAGGCCTAATAAAAATGCAGCCGTTTTGGTGGTCTAATGGTCTAAGGCGTCACTCTCATAATATATTGTATTGCTGGGTTCAAATACCGGCCGGGTTTACTAAGGGTGGTTTTCCTTAAATGGTTTCCCACGCTCTCTTCACTCAAATTAGGCTACAATTCCTTTAAATTCAAACTTCCTTATCTCTAACACATTAGCGTAATTAATTCGTATAAAGCGTATAAACCAAACGGATAGTAAGACGCGGTGCTAAAGAATTTTTTAAAAAAAACATAAGTATAATCCAAACGGGTTGTAGAACGCGGTGTTAACTAAATAAATCGACTACGAATGTTGTTTATTTGATTATTTATAAGACCATAATTTACAAAGTGTTGTAAAGTACTTTGGGTAGCTTTATCGTTCTGTATTTTAAGTATGGAACCATTATATTTTTACAACCTTTTGAATGAATAAATGGATGTGCAGTAAGTTACATATTTTATTACTGTTCAAAGATCATATTATTGCGGTACAACCTCTTAGCAAGAAGAAATATAACTTTGATAACTGGTAGGACTAGTTTGGATCTGAGTCAAGAGATCAATATTCAATTTATAGCCACCTCAGGTGTAGATAGTATTGTAACCGTGATAATGTCAAGCCTCGAGATTATAAATAAACTTTGGCGTTTTAAATGCATCCGAACCAAAAAATGTGAGTTTTTCCATTCTTTCTGTTCCCATATCTGTATGTCTGTCTTCACCTGGGCCTACAGCTGAAAAAATTAGAGATATTTCGTTCAGATGTGATATTTAGATGTTATATGGTCATGCCTCAAGGCTAAATCTGTCTATAAAATTAAGAGTATTTTGTGAAGTTCTCAACTTAGTGATTTTATTCTCAAAGAGTTTGGTATGTATTGTAAGTACATCTGTCACTGGTCAATTTAAAAGTGAGGTATCATGTATCTGAAATAGGAGCCATCTCCTGTTAAATCCGTTCGTAGGCCCATGAACGGTTAGTCTAGTTGAGACAGCAATGGATCTGTAGGCATCGTTGTCTCAGGTATCACGTGATTTTATGATATGGATAGAAGCACGTTGATTGGTGCTTGATGCCGTCATCGGAGGACCTCCTAGTTAGAAGATTGTAGTTTGTTATCCTAGAGAGTATCTCTGGGCAGTTGGTTATATGTGGTTGTTGCAGACAATCAGCTTTAGACAGTTATCATAGTGATTCGTTTAAGATGAGTCTGTTTAGTGATGGAGTGTCGTGATCAACCTTAGTACGATAGTGGTTAAAACAGTGGTTAATACATGGTTAGACAGTCGAGTGTGAGCAGTTGCCCAAGTGTGAATAAGTGTCATGAAAAATGTCTTAAGCTCTGGCCATGTGCATGTTTTTATGTGGCGCCCTTTCAGAGGGGTTGCGGACTTAGGAGCGAAACATAAAAATGTGATTTAAGCACACAGGTGACCGGAGTACGAGTGGGTCCAACACTCGTCACTATGACGACAGTGTATCAGCGCATTTTTACTTAGTAAACCTAATTAGTATTAATCATCTCACATTCATTAAACTATCCTATATGATCCTCTTACATTACAGTGACACAGTGTGATGAATACCTAAGTGATAAACCGACACATCACGTCTAACTTTAAAACTCCCCGGACCTCACATCGTGGTGATTTTTAGCTCGTGCCTCTGACAATACCTTCATTTTGATAAGAGGAACAGTATCTGGTGGTAACTAGGGTTACTAAAATAATTTTAACATGATCTACAGCTGTCACTTTTGATAGATATTATCAATATCTATGAAATAACATTAATAATATATTAAAATGTTATCAATGTTGGCCGCAAAGAAATATGTTTGAATTTTCTAGACTGTTCTTCCAACCAAAATTATGCTATAGTTTACTTACGATTGATTTTTGAAAATTCGAAACTGTTCAAAAAATGGATATAGCGAGGTTGTTCAAAAATGGTAACTGTGGACTGTTTTACCAGATGTATAACAATGTAAATACTTGAGTTGCAGTTATCCAGCCCGGGGGCTCGGGGACAAACTAAAAAAATGAATACTTTTGCTCTAGCTCACTGATAATCAACAGGAACTGGCACCTTTATCAACCTGGTCTCTCAGGCTAGCAACTGATAGTCAGTCCTGGCACCAAAGCGCCCTCGGGTAGAGCGAGGTCTTGTTAGCAGGACGGTAGGGGGGGGGGGGGGG
>CABFWO010000691.1:240433-263097 GCA_902155825.1 Timema genevievae | reverse complement strand
ATCACGCAACGAGGATAAGGGTCTGCGACAGCAACCTGTAACTCGCATAACAAATCAGCCAGGACTACCCATACTTGTCATTGACTTTAATGGCGGGTGGGGTAGTTTGGGCAACAGGGGAAACCCGGGTATGAAGTGATGACTTTATGCCTACACTACAACTAGGACACACCTCAATTGGAGAAGCAGTTACGACGGCGTATCTAGGGAAGATATTGTTACATTATAAATTATTTTTCCATCAGACATTTTCAGACCTTGTATTTTATCAAGAGGAAAATGCCGAGTTATATAGTAGTGTACTAGAAACTATAAGTAAAGCTTGACTGAATTAATATGGACATCTACAAAGAATGAACAACAGATGAAAGGTAAGAAAATACTCTGAAAGGAAAGTAAATGGGACGAGACCAGTTGCAAGACCAAGAATACGATGAATAGAACAAGTAAGGAAAGCTGTAAAAGAACGAGGACAAGATTGGAATACTAGCCATGAGAGTTATAAAAAAAAATTGAGAGTGCTCACTTACTACAACCGGGAAACTGGAGTTGGGGCATGCTGATGCTGATTAATATTTTGTTTAGGTCATTTAAATTAAGTGACTAAGGTCAGCCACTTATTTGGGTTGATCTCCTTAAGCCTTTATTTATTATATCATAGTATGTGTTTGATTTCCTTAGACAAACACAGAACATACTATTATTAATGTCAAGGTCTTGTGTATTCATCATGATGTTTTTTTATGAATAAACTCACTTTATTTTCTTTAATTCAGTTTTTCTTTTTAATGGATTTCCTCTAAATTTAGCTAAACTTTGTTAAATCCAGTTAAGTTATTAGGTTAAATAAATTATAATTGAAGGTGACATCTCATCAAACTCTACTAATACTAGTCTAGTACTTGAATACTGAGATCAATATTTTGACTTGTATCCAACTGAGCTAAGAAAGGAAATGTGGTACCGGTAACTAAAATATATGCTATTTGTGTTTGGATTCTTAAAACTAGACATCAACAATACGTAGATGCATTTTCATTGCCAACTTTTCTTTATCATGCTAATTTAGTTTTATATAGGAAGCTAGTTAGTTAATGGACTAAAAAAGTACCTAAAATAATACAAACAAATGACGTGATAGATTGCATCATTTAGATAATAATGTTAAAGCTGGTCCATACAAATGTTGGACTTTTATTACATGACAAAAGTTATTCAACATCGTTCTTAATTCGACCACCTTGCAAGTGTGTTTTGTTCACTTTGAAACAAATATCAATTTATATCTTTTGGGAAAATGACAATATACATATATGACAAGGATGAACAGGGAACTGTATTCATAGCCTTACAAATGTTAAAAGGACCAATTTTATTGTGAAAGAACAATACAATACTAAAATTGATGAAAATACCATTTTATTTTATATAGTTCTTGATCATAGCTAATCTGACGATGACAAAATATATGATTTTGTTGGAAATAGAGTTCTAATTAGAAATTAATATTTGAGTCTAGTGTGTAATCTCGCCGGAAGCCAAGGGGTTTACGATATTAAAGTCACATCGTGGTTGGTTACCGTTGTCCAAAAGGTCATAGTTTGATAAATGCTTGGGTTGATTATGGATAAATGGTTTTATAATATTATTTGTAGTTTTTACAATTCTTTTTTATTAAAACAAAGGTCAGTTCCTCTAATTAAACCCCATCCTCCTCGTTCCTCAGATTAAGTCTTTATCAACACTTTAAATAAAACCAATCAAATAGGGCATCTATCAAATGGGTATTTGTTTTGTTCTTTCTTTTTTGGGCTAAATGTCTTACTACACTACCTGGCTGTATGTATTTAGCTACACTAATGGATTAGGGATGAGGTGGTATGATTTAGATTAAATGTATCTTCACTTGTCTGATGAGATAGCTGAAAACCATTGAGTAAAATAATCCTTAGTATACCCAGTTGGGCTTAATACCCAGAACTTCCTATCACCGATAAACCAGATTAGATGAGCCCGACATTTAGTCCACTTGCTCACCGGTGTGGTTTGTCTGATTGTTGTATTTGTCCTAGATTAAGTCTATAATAACTCATGCACGTACTAGATAGAACGAACTCAATACAGCCAAGACTCATATCCGTGAACACATGAGCTATGGCATAAACCTTATATGGTCTAATTTGTCCGATGATGGTTACGGTCTAACCGGGTGTACTATATGTATTTTTTCTTCCTCTCTCTTGTCTATATCTCTGTCTTCCTACCACCTTTCTGTAAACACGTGGTTATCCCGGACAGGTATTGTGACGAGATGCTACATTGCAGCATAGAAGGGTCCCCTTTATTTATATAAACTTACACATTAATAGGAATCAATGAGATAGATAATCACAAAGATAAAAATAAACATTTTCTTTTGCTAATAGATGAAAACTCTCATCAGTCGGCGCGTTGATTAAATGTCAAGATAGTCTTGGTTTTCTGTAACCGGCAGGTCAGAGCTTAAGTATCCAAAGGGTGTACATGGGATATGTTTTCCTAAATATCTCCCCACTTTTCTCTCTCTCCTTATACGAAAATACGAGTACATTTCTGTAATATAAACCTTCTTCATCCCTCCTATGTTAGTGTTATTAAATACCTATATCCCAGACGGGATTTAAGACAAAGAATGAATAAAATAAATAGTACGAAACAATCGTATAAACTCCAATAGTGGATTAAATCACCGGACAAAATTATCAAATAGATGTTATTTTTAATCTATTCCATTTATAATTGTAAAAATAAAAACAGATTTTTATTTGTAATGAAAACTATTCCCAGACACCATTTTGAACTCAATATTTAAGGCAATTTTCGAAATATTTAAACTTTTATCAAATTTTAATGAGTTAACTACGCTTAAATTTATTTACTTTAGGAAAACCAACAATTATTATTTATTATCACGTAAAACAGGGAGCAAAATAGTTTTGCGTACAGTGAAAGTCAAGTCAACGCCAGTGAATATTTAGTCCAAACTCTCTCGAGCAGTGTCAAATTTTTGTTTAAGATGTTTAATGTAAACGGATTTTACATGGTTAAAAATGATTAATTAACCTTTGTTATCGTTTCTAATACATATTATGTTAGTAAATTTTCCCGTTAACAGGATTTGATGCAAGTTGTATAAAGCACTCTATACACTTTATTATACTATGATTATAAATAAATTGATTTTCATTTAAATTCACACTTATAATTCTAATATTAAAGTATCTTCCACAAATACACTTAAACTATAGGCAGTTAATATTGATATTGTTCGAAAAATTTATAAAGTGCTATTTAATCATAACAGACCGGTTTGTGCTCTACATCCATCTGAGCTGTCAAAATATTTAAAATAAGGTGATAGGGATAAAGCGGGAATGATCACGCGCTAGCGTGGCGGTATTGTGTAAAACCATTTTATGTATAGCAACTAAGTAATACCGGTCCAGATCCAAACCCCGTCACTTTCATGTAAAGGAAACCAGATCAGACTATCTGACACATTATTCCGTGTACCCACCAGGACGTGTAGAATGTAAATAAAATTCTTAAAATAACAGTAGTTATATATATATATTTATTTATTTATTTATTTTTGTAAATAAATATATTATTTTTACAAATTATCGATTTGTTTTATTTCGATCAATATCCATACGTTCCATAAACTATACTCGAAAAAAATCAAACACTACCCCAATCTAGACACTTGGGCTACTTATATCGATTGTATAGATTCGAGATAACGAAACTGTTTAGATACATCCCTTTCATCGCCCTCTCCTTTCATCCTTATTTGTCTCTTTGTAATTAGGACGGAAGCGTAATAATCTGTCTTCTCTCAAAAGCTCCGGTTCTCATCAATAATAATCAAATCTATTGATAATTATTCTGTTTCCTAGGCAACGTATACATCAGGGTTTGAAGGTATGAGAAAGGGAGGGGTGACAACAATTAGTATAAATTAGAAGAGCTCCAGAGACGTGATGGCGGATTTGAGGTGGTGGTAGGGGGTGTCGGATGCTCTTGATTGGGTGGGTGTGTGAGGTGAATGTTTTGAGGATGAGATCTGATGCAGGTTTCATCAGAGAAGCTGCAGAGCGGAGACGCGTGAGCTGCCACAACTGATAATATTCCTTCATTTACAGATCGTCAGATTGCTTTGTGATAAGCGTGTTTTCCTTTGAGATGGGCGCTGTTTAGTTTCAGAACGGACCAATGAAAGATATACATTAATATATTTTGTAGAGATTTAAAAGTTATTATGCTTTCAAGATGTAAATAATCCTAGATGACTTATCTACATACCCTTTAAAGTTTTGTCTTACTAATAAAATATGAGGATATGAATAAATTATATTTTATATTTGTTCAAAAATAATAAGTATTGATACTATATTAACAATGACTCTGGTTTAAAACATTTACCAATAAGTAATGGATAATATTATATGCAACATAGATGTTTAAGAAACCTTTTTATATAATATCAAGACAATAAATGCTAAAAATATACATTTACCAATAAGTAATGGATAATATTATATGCAACATAGATATTTAAGAAACCTTTTTATATAATATCAAGACAATAAATGCTAAAAATATTATTAATTACTTAATTTAATATATTAAATACTAGGAGATTCACAAGCAGAAACTCAAGCTAATTTTTCTGTTCATAGAATGTAAAAATAAAGAATATAATAAACAACTGCAAT
Organism: Timema genevievae; assembly: GCA_902155825.1. Classification (NCBI taxonomy): domain Eukaryota; kingdom Metazoa; phylum Arthropoda; class Insecta; order Phasmatodea; family Timematidae; genus Timema; species Timema genevievae. The sequence goes on along the minus strand of CABFWO010000691.1, from coordinate 258,340 downwards.
AATTTTTGAGAGGCTTTTGTCAGAATCACGTCTTCCCAGATTAAAGTCAGACACGTTAATTTAACATGCTGTCGCAGAACTGAGTTTCCACATACATATATTTTTTATACATTTAGTAATGTGCGTATATATTATACATAACATTGTGTTACATACAATATGTATACGCAGAGAAAGAAAGGTAAATGGATAAAGGAAAGGAAAGAGAATGATTTCTTTATAATTAAGGTGGCCTAAACTTATATATTATGTTTAGTTAGCTTTTTCAGAAGTAGATATTATTTAAAGAATATAATGTTAGTTTAGATAAACATGAAAGATGAATAAAAACAAACAATCTCAAACAATATTTGTATAAAAAATAGTCGTTCGTATTACATTTGTCTTATATGTCAATCATTTAATGTAATTTTTCTTATTTAAAAATAACATGATGTTAGAAATGTGTTATTAGATGTATTTTAGCATTAATTACGCTAGTGAGTTGAGGATGAGGTAGGTATAATTTAGAAGAAGTGTACATGAATTTGCTGGGAGGGCGAGGGGAAAGAAATTTATTAAAAACCACTTTCGGTACAACCTACACAGATATGAGCCCTTATCTGCCTGTCATTGTAATTTTAATATATTGTAAGAGTGACGCCTTAGAACAGGCATTCACCAAGCAGTCATTTCTATTATCGAGAGTATTTCATGTCTTTATATATATATTGTTGATACTATAATCTCAGAATACAACCATACATTAAATAAGAATAGACAGCTTAAGATAAATAACTCTAATATAAAACCATGGATGAATCCGTACATTCAACCATACATTCAATTTATCTATTCATCTTTCCACCAGATACCCAAAGACGTTGCCAAAACTCTTTTTAGTGGAAGGCATCAATAACTTCTCTTTCACCCTGCCGTCCCTTTCTCCCTTAACAATCATTCATTGATGACTTAATTTAAAGTAACCATGGTGACGACATTTTCAATATCATCTTCTTTCTCTGTCGCCCTCATGTGAAATATCCTCTTTGCCTCCCTGCGAAAACTCGTGTGAGCTTACCCCTCACCCCTTACCCCCTCCTTCAAGTAGCAAACACGATATGAATATTCACAAGTTATTATGCTGCGTAGGAGATCTATGCATCGCATGGGCACGACGAATTCTGCAAGAGAGACAAGCTTCCTTCAGTCGATCCTTCGTAGCTTGTTGCTTTGCTGAGATTTCAGGGAGATGTTTCCAAGATGATTCTCTTGAAAATTTCTACTCCCTAGATTTAATGGTTTATAATATCAAGATTAAAAATGTTGCAGAAGATGTATTTTAGTATTTAATTCGATGGATGTTTATTAATATACCCAAAAATTCAATTCAAGTCTTTGATAACTAATAATTACACTTTATTACCCTCCACAAAAAAGAAGACTTTCATAATGATTCTTTTCTTAAGAAAATATATTTCATTTAGAGACTTCCCAATACTGACTAAATATATATGATATTTCATATTTAGCCTTTTCAAAACTCAAGAAAGATCAATGACAGTTAATATTGAGCCTTTTTAACACTCTTTTAGACTTTATAACAGTTCACGTTTAGACTTCACAACACTAAATTAAATCTCTACGACAATTAATGTAGAGACTTTCCACAGCTCAATAAAACTCTACGACAGTTAGTGTTGAGCCTTCCCATCGCTCATTAAAACTCAATTTCAGTTAATTTTGAGCCTTCCTAACACCGATTAAAACTTTATGATAGTTCATTTTGAGCCTTTCCATCAGTATTTAAAGCTATATGACAGTTAATGATCAGCTTTTCAAACAGTAGTATATAAATATAGTCCTTTTACCTATATTCCTCAGCCAAACCTAGCTATTGTCCAGGTTTACAAATATATTTTATGTTGACCTGTGAGTAATGTTGAGCTAGGAAATTTCAGTAACACGACAAAGGATATATTCTAACGAGGAAACAGTGGAAAAATTTAGGAAATAAGAATTTACTATATACAGTGCTGCGCCACACAATTCTAACCCCACCTCCAGGTTATGTTTACGATGGTTATCCCTACTCCCGATAGGTCCTTCCTTCAGTTCCAGTCAACAGGGAATGTCTAAAATGGTTAAAACTCCTCCAAATCTATCTGAGTGTATTCTGGGGAGAAGGTTTAGTAGATTGTCTCTTAAAGCCCGTTAAGTGTTGCTTCTAAAAATATTCACTGGTAAATAACATATTGAGAGTAGGATGAAAGTAATATTAATTTTTTTAAAAGAAAAAAACTAGTACTGTTGACGAACAACCTGTAATTCTTGAATGGCATGTGTGATACTGTAAATTGAATGTGGTAACCACCTTCCAATCCCTGTTTGCTGACGCTTAACGGTGGGAAAAATTGTTACGGCAGGAAGACCGCCATTCAATACTTGCCCGGTAATAATCGACATTGTTAATCACTAGTCAAGGGCGAGTGAAATAAAACTAAGTTTGAAAATTGTTTAATAACTTTTGACAGACATTTTATTATGGTACTGATAAAGCAATAGTGTAAAAGGGAAAATTGTTGTTTCTTAACAATATACAACACTGTATAAGGGAGTAGACAGCTCTTTTACCTACTCCAAAGTTTTGACTTGACAGTATTTGAAAGCACTGCGCATGAGTCTGTTCTGTGATAAACACCATGGAAAACCAGATTAAAGGAAGGAAAATGTTGTGAAATAATCAGGTTAAAACTCCGAACAAAGAATGTTTATATATGAAATAACCTCATGTTCGCACAAGCCACATAACTGATGACCTAATTGATAAAAACACTAATGCTAGGTCATCTTTGTCTAGAATTGCTTAATTAACAGTCTTCTTGACTATACAAATCCCCTTGCACCTGCCAGAACGAGTTTTTTTTAAGGATACTAATGGAATCAGAAATCTATGCCTTTTGCCTCAGAACCTGGAAAATTAAATTCTACACCTTCCCCCACCATATTTATATTGGTGTTTTTACCCTTTAATCACTATCCTAACTCTCAGAAAACAGTCCTAGCACCCCGAAAAATGTTTTTTATTTATAGTCTGAAGATCTTCATCCCTAAATATCACCAAATTTAAATCGGTATTTTTAGAATCTCTATATTAACACTTAACCAGTAATCTTATGATCATAAAAAGAGTTTTGAATTATTAAAACCCTCACAGATAAGAATTCAGAAACTTTATATCGACGGGGGATTATACCTCTATTTCAATTCTAGACCTTAGCAAGCTCTTTTTGAAACATAAAAAACTACATGGGCTCATAGGCGACTGTCCCAAACTCTCAGAATCGAGACTACTGGTTTCAATGATACCGTCATAATGTATTTATTACTTCAGCTCTATCTTAACAGTTGATCATTAGTACTAGAACATTATAAAATAGTATAAGTTCAAGGGCTGACCATTCGTTCACCTATGAATCCCGAAAATGTATATCGATGATAACATAATTGGTGTATCACTTCATATTAAGTTCGTCTTAAACCAAATGTCGTAGGACACCACAAAATATTATGGAAACATATCCAGACCGTCCCTGTTCCTCAAATAATTGAGAACTTACAAATAGACTCGATATATTGATGGTCAAGCTTACACAATACTTGTTTACCTAGCCGTACCATATTTGAACTTCTTTCTATAATAATAGCAATCCATCATACGTATACAACATTTTATCAAACTCCATGGAGCTATGGTCCTTTTCTTATTAATGAAAGGTTTTACATAAATTAGTCATTTTTAAGAGTAAAACATGATGCATTTATTAAGCCAAGCATCACCCTTAAACACTCATGTATTTATCATAACTAGACATCATGCTTATAACAAATTTGGTCATATTTTATCGATTAAAGCCTCATATTTAATATCATAGGTCATTGATCAGAGGTTTACATGCCCGAAGATCATGGATCTTAATAATACAGTATAAATATTATTCGATCGTTCATCAGAATTTCACATTATATAGTAATTAGACAACATTAGGATTTATATCATAATTTTAGATTTATTATTTGTATGTATGATATTTACAATTTATTTGATGATTGATCAAATATATTCCTCAAACTTAAACAATATTTTCATTGATCATATTTCTATACACATTAAAAAATATTGATCAATTAACTGTACTCTAGAGCTTATTTAGACTTGATCAGTTTTACATTCTATTTAGACTTGATCATAACCATAATAATCCATTCTTGCATTATATCATATTAGCATTTATCCTCGCACTATATTATACTTAGACATAATTTAATAAATTGTTACAAGACGTGTATTAATCACAATTTGTGAGTGTGTGGAATGCCGGGCCTCCACTGTGGTTTGGATCCCACGTTAAACTGTTGGTCCTCCATTTCATCTCACAATCACCCTACCATTACACGTTAGCGTAAGTGCATATAACCCAAACGGTTAGTAAGACGCGATGCTAATGATAATAATAATAATAATAATAATAATAATAATAGTAATGAATTGTTCAAAGCTTTACATAATACCTACATTCCATATGATCATCGATTAAAATCACACGTAAATCACATTGTAAGTATTGGATTTTCAATCATACTAAACATCACTCTTAGCTGATACTTAACCATTACCAAAAGACCAGCATTATACTTAGACATAATTTGATCATCGTTCAAAGCTATACATGATACCTACATGTCATATGATTATCGATTAAAGGCACACATAGTTAATGAAAGATATCTGGTTTTTAATAAAAACACTCACAATGTGCTTATTTGAAATTTGACCAATGAACATAGCCCCGAATTATACTTAGAAATCGCCAAGAAGCGCTTTACGGGAAGTGGGTGAAAATCCAAATGGACACCTAAATGGCTCTTGCTGATTATTTATGTATAGATAACATGCTTTTTTGAACCAGACACACTGTTTTATGAGTACCGAAACTACGATATACTAATTATTATTGGGCCACAAATATGTATTTCATGCCTGAGGACTGAAACTATTACACCAATCCTACCCCTACCCAAGATCAACCTCTAAGAAGCTCCAGCCAGATGCATCACTCTGTCGAGTCATAGATATAATAGCTATGCTAGTGCTTTAAATGCCTTCTATGCATATAATTATGTAAGGCACTAAAGTACTGTATTTTTCATTTCTCGGTTTTGATTTTCTGAAGTAGAACATGGAAGCATATTGCATTATTTGTAAGGAAAGGATTGCTCTATTAATTATGTGAGTTGGATTAAGGGTGATGTCTTTGAAGCGTTTCTTGGTTGTAAATTTCTAATCAGTTACAGGAAAAGGTGTACACATAAGATATAATTAAATAAAGTTTCAGAAGATGAGATAGAAGTATCTTGTAGCAAGAGAAAAAGCCCATTGTTCAAAAAACATATGATCTGAAAAGTGATTGCCTATTTTATGGAACACAGGTTGATTTTCTAATAAATATTAGGCATCAATTGAAAGTCAAATAGTGAGAACTGTTGAGTTTGCTGATTCAATTAAAATTGATGTGAAGATAGAAGTGATGAGTGGCGCATTGTGGTGAGTGTTCGCATAGAGTTCTTCACGTTTGACCTTCATGAGGCTGAGTGTGTCTATAATAAAAAAATGTAGTTGGAATTTTAGAAAAGGAAGACGGATTCCAAAGGAATATAGGACAGATCAATGATTTCCTTTTCCATGTACCTGTACTTATTTTGAGAATAACAACGTATAACAGCGCACTATTACTGAATTAATGAACATCATGTATTATTTTCTTTATGGAAGTAACGTGTCATATTATGGTCGAAGATATATGAAGAGGAAATGGATATAGCACTAATTCATTCTGTTATTTCCATATAGTGTGCACAAATTATGGGCAACGTTGTCACCTACCATATCAGCAAAAGAATCATTATTATTCTTGTTTCTATATAATTTTCCTCTACTACCCAGGTACGATCATTCTGCAACTATTCATTCTTCAACATATTTACCAGTAAAAATCAAGAGTATTTTTAAGGATATGCTTACTTACAAAGTATGATTTCTGGTTCTACCATGGTTTTAGTAGTTGATTATAAAACCTATATTCCTATCCTCTGTTGATATATTTTGTTCAATAAAAGCGTCATGATTGTCTTGTCATTGATACTTAGACCTCTGAGCTTACTCACCGTAGATATATTATAATTCTCTGAATTAACAAGAAGTGTGAATCCCTGCTTCCACTCTTGTTCCGATACTTAGACCAAGGCATGAATCTCACACTGAAATATTTCATTATTTGATAATTATTAGAACCATGATGAAACACCCTCATAGAGAAAATGGTTGATTCAACATGACTCTCTTCTTTGAATACTTCCAGTACTCAATGTTTGGACCTTGATTGTACCATATAAGTTTCACCATTATAGAAACAATAAATATATGATTCTACCTTTAATAGTTCTAAAGTTCAGAGCCTGGAGGTTGATTCTACCCTATAAGTTTCACCATTATAGAAACAATAATTATACGATTCTACCTTGAATGTCTCAACTAAGGTTTAATTCATTTCTTCTTCATTGTCTCACCATTTGAGAGGACTCCTCTAACCACTTTAACTAGTACGTTTTCACCATGTAAGAATCGACTGAAGTATGCATATATTGAATATATCCATTATCCACACTAATTATTATTCGATGAGAGTTCCTACTAAGACTTCACAACACTCCTAAAAATTAGATGTGAAATCATAGTGATTCCACCCAACCGTCATTAAATTTATATGATAGTAAATATTGAGTCTTCCCAGCACTCATTAAAAATTAATACACTTATATTTACTCTTCTATAAACACAGGGATATGAAGAAGACCTCTAATTTAACATTCCCAAAACTTATAAAATTTGGATGGTGGTTTTGTAGTGGATTATTCCCAACACCCATAAAAAATATATGATACTTCATATAATGTACTATTCTCAACATTTATAAAAATGTATTACACTTGTTAAAATTGACTTTTCACACTTAAACAATATTTTATGCCTCATATAACTGACTATTTTCAACATTATTAAACGATCTCTTAAACTTCCTAAATATATGTACATACATTTTAAGATACTTCATATTAACCCTTTCCAACACAGATAACAAATTTATCAGGTCTCAGATTGATATTTTAAAAATTGTATCTTACAAAACTTTTAAAATAATTTCAAAAACGCATTATATTTAAGATAAACTCCTTCCAAAACTAATCATAAATTCAAAACAACACTTTCCTCGAAATAATAAAAGTTAGGGCACAAACCTTAAGAGAAAATATTCCAAACTTTTTTAGGTCAACTACATCTTAGATACTTTAGAATTGGCACCTAAAGCGTAAAGAATATTAGATACTTAAAGGAATTATTGTATATACATTTGAAGTGTCAAGTGAACGCAATTTTCCTGTAAGTATTTACATTCTTTCCCAAGCAAATATGGATACTTTTCCAAAAAACTATATCTTCCTTAATCCCTACTCGTTCGTATAATTTTACGGATATCCTGGAAAGATAGTATGATGCGGGTAAAAAATTATTTTTTGGAGGTTTATCCAGATGTTTATTCAGCTACAAAGATTCAATAACTGATTACTTTGGCTCAAAATAGCAAGGCAACTAAGATTATTATCATTGTTTTAAATATCGATTATTCTCTATCTGTTATGGAGAGTCAAAGCTTATCTGAGCTAGAAGCACACATCCAAATAAGACATAAATCCAGAGTAAAAATATTAAAGATTAAAAAAAATCTTGATCAAAAAAAATATGTATTTGATCAAAGAATCATTGATTTGACCGGAGCTATTATTTATATAACAAGTTCAAATTGGTTTCTATGTATTTATTTAAAGTTTTGGAGATTTTTTTAATTGCATATTACGACAATAAGTAGATGTGAGTGTATAAATTGATAAATGGTATATGGACATAAAAATATATTAATTACACTTTTTTTTAAATAAGTTTCTCTTTAAAGTAGATAACTTGATATGTTCGTATCAAAATTAAAAATATTTCTTTTGTTTTTACTTGAGAAAATGATGAAAAAACCCCTTTTTTTTTCTAAAATGAATGCTTGGGGTATATTTTAACCTAAGAGAGATTTTGACCGTTTCATCTTTAAAAATATTGCAATGGATTGAAGTGAATTCTTGTAAAATTGAATGTAATGTACCTGTACATGGTCAGCTAGGCTCACGAAATAGAAAGTATTAATCGTTATAGATATAAGCCGTAATAAATATTATATTAACTAATTAAAAGATGACAACTGTTCATGGGTTTGATTCTTTTGTCCAGGTATGATTTTTTCAAAATTTTCTAATTTTAAAAATCTTGCTAGAATTCTAATTATCTAAAATACACTGAAAGAGTATACCTGCCTGTAGCTTTAGGCTATTTCAAACAGTTCAAATTTAAAAGTGTTAAGGTGAAGAGGTGTAAAATTTAATATGATAATATTAAGCTAATATGAGCATAAATAATCGAGATTCCATCGAGGCGATTAGCCCTTTTCATTTGGCGTGGAAATGCAGAGCCATGGGAAAAAACAGTTATCTTTGAGAATTTTTAATGTTTTGCAATTTTCTTTTCAGACATGAATTGTTCAAGAATAGAAGCATGTTGATTAAGTCACACTTTTTATATACACACATCTCCTCTATAAGTTTAACAGTGATCAAATATTGATAAATTTGACATTTTTCAATAGAAAACTGCCAGCTTCATAACAAAAAAGAAGAAAATGTAACAATTAATAAACATCGATGCATTGTCTTAGAAGGGGTGTTGAAAATATTAATTAAAAATGTCACTCGTTCTTGAGAAAAATGATATTTCCAAACGTATGCTTTTTCCGCAAGACCTGTCCAATAGCTAGCGCCACTTAAGGTTTCCGTGATCCATCTGTTCTGGTTGGCGCGGAAGGATACTTTGGTCAATTGTGAAGCCCCGCAATGCCTTTCACCCTCACGCCCACCATCCCACAAAATAGGTTTAAGACTTGCACTCAATAGAGCCAAGGGTCTTAATTGCTATGAATTATTTTTTAAATAATGGCACAAGTCACCATATAATTAAAACATTTTACTACATCTTTAAGACAGCATAAAACGAACGGTTAGTAAAATAAGGTGTTAGTATATACAAATAAAATTATATAATTTAAAGTCTTATTTATATATTTATATATGCAATTTACAAATTACGACACACAACTAAAATTTATTTGAATTTTATTTTTTTCCTTTGAGCTGGTAAATACATTTTTACACAATTTTTATTTTTGGATAAACTGGCCCATATAAATTACAAATGCACTCTTTGATGTCCAAAATAATTTATATGTACTACAATTATTTTTTTAAAAAGAGATTTAAAGTAAAATGTTCCCATTTCTTTGTCCGAAATTTAATCAACTGCTCAAATATTTGTATTATAATATTGAATAGTGTTAAAATCAATTAAAGCTAATTATATATTATAAAATTGGATCTTAATGTCCACATTTAATATAATTTTAGTTAAAGAACTTATTTTAGAAGTTTGAAAATTGTCAAGTGTAACTTATAGCTTTGAGCTTATTTCTGAGTTTTAAATTATAAATATATTTTTATTCAAAAACCAGATAAAATGTATTGTATGATATGGAACGCCAAAATATAGTGATCTTATTGAATTAAGTCCTAATATATCTGTTTTTGTGTACCAACTTTAATCTAAATCGTATGTCATTTTCTTATATAAAATGCATAACCTGCATTGATGTTCTATTTTATCGTACTAGTATAAGCATTTATTTTATTCTAAGTTTAACCAAATATTTGAATGGTTTTGGTTTTTCAATACAAACTAAGCTGAACCTTAAATAATGGGCTATAGCTTTAGATGATAACAAATAAAAAGGTAATATCTAAAACTAAGCCTATGTGTGCTGCAATTTCATATTTTGCGATATACATTTTTGTGAACAACGGTAGATTTAATAGTTTATTATTATAGATTAATTAATACAATCCAATCCAATACCATCCAAGAGAAATTACAGATTATTACAATTTATATTTTTAATTTAAAGCTTGGATATATTCATTATCATTACTATTCTAGAGGCATTACAGAAAATCTGGTTATTGCGCCTCTTAATATGTGTATAGCATATAAAGCTGAAGGCGTAAAACTGTAGATAAAAAAGGTATAAAATATATAAATTACACAACTAATGATAGGCTGTTTCATAAAATAAACTGTTTACTATATATATAAGGCGTTAATTTGACACAATGGGTATTTTTATCAGAAGATTATTGTTAAACCTAGACTAAAGTATTCTTTTGTAATTAGATGATAGTATCAAACAAATTGTGTAGTCGAGTATTACAAAATCATAGGGATCTTCTTCTGTTGTTATTTCTATTAATACATTTAAAACGATTATTATTATAATTATTACTATTACCATCAGTAATAATACTAATACTAATCGTAATAGTTCACTTCTGGATTGTCAAGAATAATATAATATAAGGGTGATTTAAATTTGAATTTTGTTAAATATCTGATATTTTGGTCCAACGAGTTCCAATTATAGGTAATAAAAAATAGGTAATTAAAAGGAAACCAATTTAAAAAATGGTGTTCATGAAATTCTTAATTGGCCCTAGCGGTAATCTAAAATAATTTTTTTTTTCATATTATTATTTATTTTAAAAACTGAAAATAAAATGATCGTTCCATGTTCACACCATATTTTTGGTTTAAATTACTGATTTCATTTTAGTGCATAAATTGTTTCTTAATAATATAGTTTATTCTGTTCCGACGTCGATATATTAATGCAGTAAGTTATAATTTTCTTTGTAAAATAAATATCATTAATAACAATTATATTTTTTAATTCTTAATGTATAAAAGCAAATAAAATAAAGGTAAAATTTCATAGATTTTTTGAGAAAGCCAACATTTCCATCTAATTCAATCTCCTGGTGTTAGAACCAATTACTTTGTTTATCTTGATTTTTTTCATCTAAGGTATTCTTGGTTGTAGAACTACATAAATATGTAATATATTATATAGAAATCAAGAATACTACTGACACATGTTAAGATAAATTTTTTTTCCATTTTCTAAAATCAGGGTTGTTATAGATTTGTAGGCTTCCTTAAACCAACAATTTAATTTTCTTCACGTAAATGCGGATATATCTCGTTTACGTTCTACCTCAACCCAACCTCCCCAATGTACAAATCTGCTGAAAAACCAGACTGGTTGTAGGAAGAGGTTTTCGTAAATTTGTTCATTTTTCACCAAGAAGCTTACACAAACATGTCAGCAAAATAACAATACTACAAGATTAGAGTTTAGATCAATATTTTGCATTTTGCATCCGTACTACATTTTTTAAAAGTGTAAGAGCTCATTTATAGCGAAATTATGTCCGTGGGTAATTTTTCCTTACAAAGATCTATTCAAAATCCATTATTAGATTATAACAAATATTATGGGCTCACAGCTAAACTTAAATACAACATTTAATAGTAATGTAAGATTATTCAATGTTGACATATATTATGTAATAAATACGGTAACGAATTTAAAAAATGTTTTGGCATTTTAGCTAATTCTTAGTTTTTAAATAAAATTTGAATTCTATACATTTAATATTGTTATAATCTTAATCTTAAATAAGATAAATGAAACAATATATATATATATTTTACTAGTATTATTATGTGTTCTGTCTCATGACAGGACCATTCCTTTAATTAGTGAACCTAGACTACAAATGCACTCTCTTCTTTGTCTCCTCCTTCAGTTTCCAGGATTTTCAAATATTTGAATTTTCCATCCTCCTAAGCTTCTATTTATATCAACATTTTTTCTATGACGTCATGCAGAAGACAGTTCATTCTACGGATATGTCAGATCCAGTTTGCTATGCACCGAAGAATCACATTAAAAATGTTTCCCCTTCACATCCAATATATTTAGGGCTTCTTCATTTGTCAACCTGCCTGCCCATATGATCTTCGAGTCTTCTCCACCTTCACATTTCAAATCTCTCCATGTATTTATTTTCTATTTACCGAAGATTCCAAGTCTCTGCCCCAAATAGCACTATGCTCCAAATGTAGCTTTCCATTTGTTTCTTCATCAGTTCCAAACTTAACTTGCTGATCATCAGTAACCCCTTCTTGTTGAACGTTTTCTTGGCCACGGCAATCATCGGCCTAATTTCCTTGGTGCAGTAGGCATTAGACTTCCAAGGTACTAGAACTGTTCTGTTTTTCAACTCCTGGTTTCCAATTATTATTTTCAGTATTTCTTTAATATTTGAAATCACAATCACTTTTGACTTTTCAAAGTTGATCTCCATGTCATATCTTCTCCCTTCCTCCACTAGCCAGTCCATCATTTCCTGCAACTCTCTTTATTTTTGGCCATCAATGCTATATCCTCTGTTTATTGTATTGTGTTGATGACACGTCCTCCTTTCCTAACATTTCCACGTGTCCTTGAGTCTTCCCTGAGCAGTAACTCACCATACCAGTTGAACAGACAGGATTGCAAACAGCATATTTACCTCACCCCTCTTCCTATATCTACTCTGTTTGTCTCTCCATCATTCAACCTAGCTTTCACTGGATGTCCTAGTTACAGGTTTGCCCTCTTCCTTCTGTTCTTCCTGTTGATGCCGTTCTGCTTATGTATTTCCATCAGTCTTCTTTCATTTCAGTCAATCGAACGTCTTTTGCCAGTCGATGAAACCAATGTAGATTTCTTCCTTGACCTTCAAACACACACAAACACAAATATATATTAATAATATGCTTAAGTGTCTCGGATTTATTCAAGAATATAAAAAAAATATGAAAACAAATTAATATCAAATCAACAGGTAAGTTAAAGCAAAATTTTCGCTAAGAAATATAAAGGTGATTAAAAATAACTTATCAGTGAAATATATATTTGATAATATATTTTATTTTGTACACAAGAATAGATAACTTTTAATAATATTTTTCTATTTGAATAGTATAAAATTTATTAATTTAATGGTGGACTATATTATATTACTTTAGTTACGGAATATGAAATAATTTTATAAAGTTAAAACTAGGTTAGGAAATAAATACGTTTGTTAAAACTATACTTATTCTTTTATGAATAACACCTAATTGAACCTTTATTTTAATAGAATTCTATTATATAGTGGAATGTTGGTGTGAAAAAAATAATGTAAGCTTTCAGTTCCAAAAAACGTCAGTGTATCTGTGTGTATAGTTGTTTAATATAAATAAATAAAAAAGTAGTGAAATCTATTAACAATAAAGGTAGATCCACGTATAGATGGGCACGTAGGCTAAAACATAGTCCTCATTTGGCCCGGTTTGCCAATGATGGGTTAAAACCCCGATCATGTGGTGGGAGACTAGAAAACCACCCTCAGTACACCCGGTTGAGATTCAAACTCCGACCTTTTCATTGCCAGCAAACTGGAATAGATTAAATTGATGCTTATATCACATGCACACCGATGTATGTCGTTACTTTTCAATATCATAGAACTTATATTATATCATCCATTACTGTTTCCAGCTTATGGCCTGGGTCAGATTTTATTCAAGTCATATATTTTCCATTACCAGCTTTCTAGGCTTTTCGTAGCTTCATATGCCATATAATATTTCTTAAGACTAGGACAGGCACAACATCCAGTCCCCGACCGTAAATGAATCACTGTGAAAGAGTCAACCCAGATTTAAACAATGGCAAATTTTTGGGCCATGCTGGGAATCAAACCCAGCAACCTCAGCTCAGTAGGCAGACAAACTACTGACTGAGCTAAGGTGTCGGATAATATTATAGAACTAATTATTATAAGAACCCGTGATTCATTCAAGAGCGAGTTCAAACGACTTCACCTAAAGGGGTAAAGACTATCAGCAGTCACTTTACCGAGTGAGGGAAATAACGGATACTTAGAAATTATTTAACATATTTCCATATAGTAAGAATATTTTATTTCGCCTATAAGTTGGCTGCAGTCATATCGGGGGCATTTAAAGCAAAGGGGTGGATTTTAATTTTCTCACAAATGGTGTCCAGATTTTTATAATAAATTGTAATATTGTATTTATTAAATATTATATAATAATTGGCAAAAATTTAATTGAATTAAAATAAGAGGAATACTCGCAATGCTGTTACACCAATTAGATCAAAAATCACGTAAATCGGTTAAATATTTATAAATATATTTATTTATTATTGGAGACCCAGACCCTTCTTTCCTTAAATGAGATAAGTGAGTTGGTGTAAGCTCTAGTTTGAAGATCTATGGGGCTAGTATTCCAATCTTGATTCCTTCTTAAAATAACATATGCATAGTTATTTAAAGACTATTAACACAAGATGGATGTGATTGTTTCCCCTTTATAGTGATACAATTGTGAACTTTTCACACAAGTACTCTTTTACACCCGCTAAGCTAAGAAATTTTAAAACTACAGGGATTAAAACCGTTTTCCTCCAGTGGTTGAAATTGGCATTCAAGTACGCCATTTCTCCATAACGAACAAGACGAAGACATACGCATTTAACTAAATAAATGATCAAGAAATGAAGATTGTATATTTTACATTAAATGTACCCTCGTTTGCGTGGAAGAGATAGTACAAAATCATTTGGAAAAAGTCACCCCTTAAAAATGAACGAGAGTCCATTACCTACTACTTTGTCACCGGTGAACAAGATAAGATGAATTTGACATTAGATCCACATGGTCACCGATGTTGGTGATAGCGCATTAATGATTTTGCCCATAAACGAGTCTAGGTAATGAAATGTATATTTACGTGCGTGCCTATTTGTTTAGTTTAACACTATTTCAGAACCATTTCACATTTATATAATATATCTCTCATAATTTAAATATGTTTGGCATCAAACTTATAAAATATATCCACCTATATAATAAACAATATGGTTTTATTAAATGTTATAGTTAAAACTAATCTAAGTGTCAAATTGTTACTTTGTATATGTATTATATTTAGTTGTTATTTATTTTAGGTATTAACCGTACACTTCCTTTACCGACTGATTTTATCAGCAGACGACTAGTACATGTTAAACATATAATTGAACTTGTGTAAGAAAGTTCTTTTTATTTGAACAAAACTTGACTTAGTCTGAACACGTTTATTGCGCTGTGGCCAAACAACCGAACTAAAAATTGAGTTGGAAATTCACGAATAAAAGAAGAGCGACCACGAGAGAAATAACAAGAGAGAAAGCTAGAATAAGAGAATGGAAGAGTAGTGAGTAAACAAAACAGGACGAATGAGGAGAAAATAAATTAAAATTTCAACACCGGGAACGACATTGCGAGAACATCCCCTCCTTCCTTCTTCAATGCGGATCTAAAAACGTAGACCGATTTTATTTTTTTTATTTTTAGCAAACGGACATGAAAAATTATTTAATACTTCCCTTAATTCACCCCAGTGTCTCTATCCTTCCCCTCATTCCCTGCCTCTTCCTCCCGTGGCCATCTCTTCTGCCCACGCCATCCTCCCCCACCCCTTAAAAAAAACACCCCTCCTCATTCACATAACCCCCCCTTGAGTTTCTCTTGCTGCGAGTCCGTATGGGCCCTTAAAACCCCGGACACACGAATTATTTAGCGCGTAGTAAAATAAAAACTGTGACGGAGAGTTGGGAGATGGGGGTAGGATTCTAAACAGGGGAGAGGTTGTCTGAGAGGGAGAATGAGATGCCCTCACCCCTTAGCCTTCTACCCAATCTCGAGCGTCCCTCAGGACCCTGAACGTTGAAGCTACCGCTGCTGCGGAACGCTTAATTAATAGGACCGAAATAAAGAATATGAAATACAAGTCAGAAATGGATATACAGGAGAAAGTCAATTCGAAATAGATGCATTTAAGAAAAAGAATATTGTATAATACCTTGGGGTGTGTGGGAGATAGACTAGAGGGAGATAAGGAACACTGTTCCGTGTCAACCACAATTGGAGATCCCACTAAAAAGGATCAATATTTTAGTGGACATTAAAAAAAAGTAACAGTGTTTACTTAAAACAAAGACTAGTGGTGTATAATTTTATATAAAAAACATTGAGTGTATATGCATTATTTTAAGCAATTTGTCTTATATATTATATATATATACATATATAGTAAAAATTAATATCAAAAACATTTTTAAACAGAATACTAACCAAGAGCGTACCTACATGGCCACAATATAACATTTTAAAATATTTTTATTTAGCACCGCATCTTACTACCTGTTCAGGTTGTACGAATATATATGACCACGAATTACGATAATGAGTTAAAAATAAGGAAGGTTGAATTTAGAGGAAGTGTACCCAAATTTGTTTGGAGGGAGGGTGGAAAACCTTTTGGAAAGAACACACTCAATACACATGACTGGGATTAGAGCCCCGATCTCCCTGTCATCTGAAGTCTAGTTTAAGATACTAGTGATTACTTAGACCGTGCTGCTACTGAAGCAGGCTTTAAAATATTTGATGATTGTTATGGTAGTTTTGAGGTTTCAGAACTACCATTCTCTAAATAAATAAATGCTTGTTGGGAAATTCTCATTCAAGTAGGTGGAAAGCTAAAGCATTAAGAGATTACTTACTTACTTACTTACTATGGTATTAGGAACTCGAAATGTCATTACTGCACTTACAAAAGTACGCCACCCATTCCTATCTTGAGCTGGCTCTATTCAGTCCCTCTCATTACACCCTATCTTATTCAGGTCCATTTTAATGTTAGTTTCCCATCTGTGTCTTCCCAATGGTCGCTTCCCATTTAGTTTGCCAGTCAGTACCATGAAAACGGTTCTAGACTCTCCCATTAACGATGCATATCCTGACAACCGTTATCGAAGATATTTGTTTATCCTAACAATGTCTTTTGATGAGTACTAGGCATGTAACTCATCGATATGTAATCTCCTCTCATTTCCAGGAGACTCATCCCTTTTTTGACCTAATATACTAAAAAGCACCTTATTTAAGAACACTTGAAATTTGTTTTCATCATGTAAGTTAAGAGACTACCTTTCACATCCGTATATAACCATTGGTAAACTGATTGTTTTGTATATACTGAGTTTTACATTCCTTTACAGCAGGAGAGATGTTAAAAACTTATTGACCGAGTATTAGCATGCATTTCCCAACTGTATTATTTTCCTAATTTCAAATCACTATCATAAGTACTAGTTAAAATTGATTCTAAGTATGTAAACTCATTAATCCTCTCAAATGATATGTTACAAGAAGTAATCTTTAAATAATCGTCCCCAATCTTTGTGTGATTATAAACTTAGTCCCTTAAGCGTTCTTTTCTAAACCTATTTTCTTATTAGCCATCAGAAAAAAATATTTATTCCTTGCAACCCTTTCCTTGCTATTTCCAAATAAATGGTACGGAGCACCACACAGACTTTCTCTCTTTCTATAAACTCGTAAGATTTCTGAACAGAATAATGTACATTGTATCATCACCACTCAACATAAGAACACGCATAAAATAATATACAATGATATAGAATCAATGAGAAAAGAGGCGCATCTTTGTCCACCTAAGAGCATTTCAAACAGTTTAATGTCTTCCACAAGGGTCAACACTTCGTATTAAAATTTCGATTTCTGGTTAAAATTTTAACATTTTATAAGGTGTTGCAGATCTTCAAGTCATCGCATTGATATTTAATTATTCATTTATACATTTTGACCAATAAAAAATGTAAATATTGACTATTGAGTCTAAAATGGAGATAGATCATTGCT
>CABFWO010000691.1:209152-232165 GCA_902155825.1 Timema genevievae | reverse complement strand
TTTTTTTTTTTTAGGGATGTGGGAGAGGAGAAAAAGTGCTGTGAGAGGAAGGAGATGGAGGGAGAGGGGTGGGTCTGTTACGGGGGTTTCTAGAATACATTGTTACAGGAGACAACCCCAAATTACATTTCTTTCATCTGTATATGTGAAAAGAAAGAAGATATCATTTAAACATGTTCTTGTGTTGACTATCACTACCCGCATCGGTGGTCACGGGGACTAAGGTGTCAACTTCATCTTGTCAGGTTGCGCAGTCACGATGAATTCGATGTTAGAATTCGACCGGGAATACTAAGAGTTTTTTCTCTCTAAATTGATTTTTTACTCTTTCTCTAAGCAAATTCAGCTACATTTGCTTTAAAACGTATCTTCCAATTTCCTACTTCATTATAGTAAACATGCACACTGTTATGACGGGCTATAAAGCACAGTGTGCAACCAAAAACACAAGAAGTTTTATATCAATAATAGTTTTTCAAGTATGATTTAATTGTAACAATAATTATATTACTTTGAAGCCAGAATACACCAGAAGTAGATAGGGAGGGCTTCCATTACATTCGTTCACTATTAAGTTAATTATTGGGAATAGAATCCTGGACGAATTTACAGTCCTCATGTTTTTTGTATGCTAGTTTTGCCAGGATTTTAATGATTCTATCTCCATGCTAGAATGAGAGAATTTTATCTAGGTAAACGGCGCCACTCATAAGTTACTCCACAAGCTAGATCATAACTAACCCCTATTTTAAGCATTTTATATAAAATGAATTGTACAACACAATCGCACAAACTTTTTCATATTGTGTACTATCATAATGTGCCCGGCTTTGCCCGGGAGAATTAGTTTAAGTAAAAACAAATTAAAAGACAGAAGAGGGTAAAAAAGGTAAAAATTAATCATAATCAATTAAAAAAAAAGATAACTAATAAGTGTAAAAATAATTATAAACGGTCAAAAGGGAAATAAGGGAACTTTTATGTTAAAAAGTGTTACAAATAAAAAAGAGGCAAAAAGTTAAGTAATAAATATTAATTTTTTTGCATTATCTTACTACTTTTAACTTACATCGTTTACCCTCTTTACTTACCCTCTTTTGCACTATATGCTCTTTTTTTTATTTTAACCCTTCATGGCCTCTCGGCACTTTTTGCATTTTTTTTACATCTACCCCTTTTAATCCATTTACTATTTTTGACCCTTGTAACATTTTTGTCATTTATGTTCATTTCTCCATTTTTACCCGTTTTGAACTTTCGGCACATCTTACCCTTTATATCCCTTTCCCCCATTTTATCCCTTGTGAGATTTTTGCCTGTTTTACCATTTTTTTCCTTTTTAATACTATAGCCCTTTTGCATATTAACTCTTTTTACCTTTTTTGACCCTTATAGTCCCATTTAGTTTAAACTTTTAACTCCTTTTTACACGTCTTACCTTTTTTACTTGCCCCTTTATTTTTTAAAAAATTTATTAGCTCTACTTTTAACTCTTATTACCCTTTTTCACTTCTTACACCATTTTGCATGAACTTACTGGCTACGCCCGGGTGAAACATTTTAGAATAAAGAGTTAAAAAGGCCAAAGAATGATAAGAATTAAATCTAGCTAATCTTTTTTTTAATAATATTGGTTGGTTATAAGGGGGAAAAGAATCAAAAGAATAAAAAGGGTAGTAAGGGAAAAGGGATAAAATGATTTAAAGAAGGCAAAAATTAATCTAATCAAAATTAAAATGGTATAAAATTAAAAGTGGTAAAATCTACATGGAATAGTATTGTTCTATAATTGTTGTAATAATATCAAGCTCTTTCAGTTCATGGGCTTAAATTTTTAAATTCGAATTTTTCAGAAGTCATTTGATTCTCCAGAAATGTCTCAAGACCTACATGTTGATCTTATATATTTTTATATTTGGCCAAAAAAGTGTTTTTTACATAACAAATTTTTAGGAATATTAGGAATCCTCATTTCAAAATATAAGAATCCATCCCTAAGGTTTGTTTTGAGTGGTTCTTATACCCGCCTAGCTAATTTCATTCTTATACCACACTGAAAAATAGTTTATTATTTTAGTTTTGGTAATTTTGAAAACCCCTACCTTACCAGCCTTTATAAATAATATTTTCTAGCTTATATACCAGTTTTTCACAGGGGATATCTATAAAATAGTTATGTTATTCTTAGTATATAAAGTTACCCACTGAGAAAAATAAATTATGTTAAAATATTAAGCCTTAATTAGTTCATCTTGTGTCTAAAAATGCAAAAGTAGGCTGACTGATAAATGATGTCTAAATAAAAATATTACTATCTGACCGTGTTTTTAAAGTTGGCCTTTATTTTGAAAATTGCTGTATACAATATTTAGATTTCTTACCTGTTGGTGATAGTAAGAAAGGAAATAAAAGTGACACAACTAAAATATTCTCTAACGAGTTCAAACAAATTAAAGTTACATAGTAAGAATTTACATTTTAGAAAATAGATTATTAATTTTAAAAGTTTCTGGCCTTATTCAATCTGCTATTTTGACTCCATCTTTTTATTTATTGATTTTTTTTAGAAAAAAAATCTCAAGACCTAGCAAAATTCCAAATTTTAGATTTCTAGGATGTTGAGAGGTTTTTAAATAAATCATGACAACAAACCATCATTAAAACTATATCGAATTGAGATGTTCTGCATCCAGCTAAATTCTTTTTATAATTTAATATTTTACAATAAAAGGAATGCCATGAAAATACCAAACCAATATGTCAACAAATAGATTTCAAAAACAATCTTTGAAAGAAATATTAATCAGCCTCTACAAGTGAGAATACAAACAAACAAAATTCATAATGAAATAAATATTTGCCTATGAGTATATGAGAAAATAAATTAGTAAATTGTAACACAACCATATTAAAATAAAGATCAAAACACTTTATGAATGAGCATAAATTAAATAAGAGGCTGTTTAAGAGATCGATTTGTCTCTGCAAATAACTGCACAGTTTTAATTTTTTGCCATTAATAAAAGAATGTTTTTTCAAATAATTTATGAAATCTTTAGCCCTCTATTTCTTTGATAACTCATCAAATTCAAATTTTCATTTTTTAACAACTATTCGTGGTGTTCTTTGTACTAATTTGATTAATTAATATAAAAAAAGTTCTATTACACCAAGAAATTTATTTTTGGTATTAGTTTTTGAGACTCTAGGCACCCTTCCCCTCTCTAGAAAATCTTATACATAAAATGTAATGATATCAATACTTTTCTAGATATCTGGGACAGGCAATCCACCTTCCTGAAAGGTTTCCATTTTCTACCTCAACAAAAATTATTGTTTAT
Organism: Timema genevievae; assembly: GCA_902155825.1. Taxonomy (NCBI): domain Eukaryota; kingdom Metazoa; phylum Arthropoda; class Insecta; order Phasmatodea; family Timematidae; genus Timema; species Timema genevievae. The sequence continues at coordinate 228,824 of CABFWO010000691.1, read as the reverse complement.
TTAGCTTTTGAAAATTTCCATCCCCCAATACCCCCGTAACACCATTCTAATACTTGTTTTGAAACTATAAATGTCCTTATACATTTAGGCATATATAAATGTTTCAATTTTTTAGCATACTAGATGGTTTTTATTATGTTGAATTAGGATTTTTTTCTGATAACGGGCGTTTTAATCTTGGTTGAATGTACTGAGGGTAGTTTTACTTTAATGGTTTTCCAATCTCCTTCTAAGCAAATACTGGTACACTTCCTTTATAGTATAGTATGCCTCATAGCTAACACATCGGCGTAACATTAGTACTTAGGCTTATATCTCGAACGGGTACTAAGACGTGGTGCTTTAAACAAATAAAAAACTTTGTTGTACATATTGATAATGTATTTTATTTCAAAAGAATTGTCATTGATGGATTTAAGAAGTTCCTTGATTGAACTCATCATCAGCATTGAGAGTCACACATCCATTAGCTAAACCAGAGTACCGGAGAAGTTCTGGAAAGTGGCTATTGCCACATTCCTCCATGCCTTTTCGGAAAAAAATTAAAGATATATCGAGGTGATCTGTCTGTCTCTGTTTTCTGCAACTAGGGTGTGAAGCGGCCATAACGTGCGGTGCCGTGATTCTGTCTCTACTCAGACTTTCGTCCCTTTCCCATTCTTTAAATTCCGTTATTCTAAATATGGATCAAAAGTAAAGGCCTGTAAAACGCGATGAAATGTTGTAGATGGCTGTGTGAAATAAATAAATATTAAGGTCCAATCTTACATAGTCACGTTATTCTAATCGTTAGGGTTTTACATAAGGTTAAGTGATAACAACAACAACTTTTGATTTTACAATGTTCTGTTAGCGCTAATGTCAATGTTAAAGTGCTCGTAGAGTCAACGTGAGGTTGAATTTCCAATTAGTAAACATAAAGCCCATTATTAACAACGATAAACAGTCTGTCATATTGTTTACAAGGCGATTGCTATTATAAAAGTGAAGTAACATTTATTTATTTTATGAAATTGGTGATTAATTTTTTGATGAGGCCAATTCTAAGTTACTGCATTAGTTTGTTTATTTTCAACAGTGTATTTGCATTATCTTATTAAATATATTTGCAACATTTCCTTTTCTTTGCTAATATTTACACTTCATTTTATTTTGTAATTTTCAAAAGACCTTTTTGTAAAAAAAAATATAGGATAAAATATATCCTTAAAATACCTAAATGAATTGATAAATTGTATCAAATAAGATTTGCCTTGATTTTTATATAACAGCTCTATTAATTTGTAATAGTATACTTATATTATCTATGGCCAAATGAAGCCAATCAAAAGCCTTGAAAAATCTAACACTCCAAGAAAGTTTACAGTAAGAACTACTGAAAGGCTTCTTTTGTAATTTGATGAACCCATGAAAATAATATTTTTAAAAACAAGATCATGTTTAAACAACGTTTAGACTTTACGTACAAATAAGTAAGGTTGACTTTACGAGATAATGTAATAAAGGGCCTTAGAGCTTTAGTAATAATAAAGTATGTATGACTCGGTGGTTTGATGTTGTTGAAGGGAAGAAAGTGTTCAAGGAAAGGTAAGTGTGGATAAAGTAAGAGAGGATGAATTAAGCATCAAGTATTTTTAGCTAAATTCACAGTTTCTTGCCTACCTTGCAAGGAAATGGTGTGATTAGTTATGTATGTATATATGTATTTATGTGCTTTCAAAATAATAACACTGGTAGAGAAACCGTTTTTCAAGACTTAAGTGTAAACACCAATCAAAGCGTTTCAATGTTAGAATTAAATTTTTCCATTGACGGTTTAGTTTCTAGGTTCACTAAAACCAAAATTATTGGTACATAATAGAGAAAAGTTTTAACATATATGCCCTATTTGAATTTATATGTTTTGAAACAAATTAAAGTTAATGTAGCCATATGTTCACTACAAATGAGTACACTAAATCCACATTTGTCTAATTTATATGATAGTAAAATAAAATAAAAAACGATAGAAGCACAACCTTAGATATCTTTGATTACACAGGTATATTCCAAGCTTTTAGCTTGCTAATTTTCTTGGTTTCAGAGATACATGTGGCAGTAGTCACACACTCTTGGAATTGGACTATAAATATATATATATATATATATAAGCTATTATATACTACTATAAAGCTACATGGCTGACTCCCTCACACTGACATTAATGTTTACACACTTCCAGATGAGCTAGAAACTTGAAATTTGGCTAACATATAGCTTCTAGCTTGTAACCGACGGGAAATTTGCAAACAGTTTAAAAAAAAATTTAGCCCCCGAAAATAAATTCAAAATTTAAGAGCAACTTTAAAGTTGGTGCGGTATATACAATACAATACCAGTAACTTGACGTTGTTACGTTCAAAACAACACTGGAACTACATTAGTTTACATCCAGTTGCAAAGAGAAATCACCGGGGGTTTGGGGGCAGAGCCCCTAACGAGCAAAACTAGTATATATATATATATATTTATATATAGTTATATTTATTTATATATATTTATATACATATTTATATATATATATTTATATATATAAGCTAAAATAGGGTCCGTGTAGCATTATCAAGTTTTCCTGAGCTTAAGATAGGATATTCCCGTTCTATTCTTTCTGGTTTTGGAATTAAGATAGGGTGAAATTGGACCCAAATAAAGGCAAGTGTATTTGTGGTTTCTATAATAATATATTTTGTTTGACCAAAATATACCAAATATTTCTCTAGTATAAACATAGTATAACTTTATACACACGGTGATATTAACAGTTCTTGAATATCCGTCATAAACATAGCGGCATTATATGAGAAACATTTTTAAATGAATAAAGAATACTATTTTATTTCAGGACACACTTTACAGATAAAATATTCAAATACTGTTATTGTCACCATGTTAAGAAAACAAAAGTATGTTCCTAATGAAGAATTCACTTAAATTAATTTAAAAAAAATCATCGATAAACAAATTGAAAAAATAATAACTCCTTCACACAAATCTCTGCTGAATGTATCATTTCTTGGTTTTGGTGTTAACTGAAGTAGTAATCAAGCAATATATGGTGTAGCCCACAACATTAGCCAAGTTTTCCGAGGTGTTAGTATAAAAAATAGGTTTTTTTTTAAATATGATGCCTGAAGTGCACATCTTCAGGGATCCCTAAGTTCCATAGTAAAGTTTCTTGGTCTTGAATATATAATGTTATCATACAAATATATACGTAAATATGTATATATATATATATATATATAAGATTTTATTTAACTATTACCTCATCTACTTTGGAGCATATTGTGCATTTTAATGGGAGAATTCGATTATCTTTTGAATATATATTAAATAAATATTAGATCAATTCAAATAAAGATTCTAAACAATACCTGTGTGTAAATGTTTTTATGTTAAGCAAACATGATTTGACTACTAATAATTATGAAAGCACAACAATAATCACAAAATATATTTTCTCTTTGGTTTTTAATTAAAATATATTCTGTATTATTACTATTTGGATTGCAATTTATTTGGCGATCAAGTAAAATAGAAAAATACTGAATTCTACATTCAAGAAGAAAATACAACATTGAAAACGTGGCTTAAAACCGAATATTTAAAATAAATGGCACTTAACTCCGCACGGACTTTCTCACCCCATTGTTGAATAAAGCTATAGTATTTACTCAAATAAGTAACATATGTGAAATGAAATAATATACACTATCAAACTCGCTCAAAAATTGCGTTATATTTAAGTTCACCATTTTTTAACTCCCGGATTTAAATTTTATGATTTTCTTTCTAGAGAATTAAAGTCCTTACTAGTATATTTGGACCTAAAAAATATATCGATTTTGTATTCACAAGGGTCAATACTTAGTATTAAAATTTCAACTTCCGTTTCAAAGTTTCTACATTTTATTAGGTGTTGTACACCTTTAGGCTATCACATTTTTATTAAACTCCTCATTTATAAATTTAGACCAATAAAAAAGGTAAATATTGACTATTGAGTCTAAAATGATGGAGATAGATCATTGTTGGACAAACATTTCCCCTACGAGGTTAAAGAAAAATGTACATACAATTTTTGAAATACTTATATATCTACTTACGCTATGGAATTAGATAATTATTGCGTTAAACTTTAAGTAATATCTCTTTTCAACTAAAGCTCACAAATTTGTTTTGATATATTTGCCAATCTCCGAAACTATTGATTTTATAAGGATATATCTTAAATATTTTATTTTTATTTTTTATAGTACTACAGTTTTGCAATGATAAGTTATTTAGTATTTCAAATAGTTGTGGATATAAGAAAATTTCCGCTTCTGTAAATTTTCCTAAAATGCATTTTCATAGGAAAATGAAAATATATATTTGGTATATAATCTTAATCAACCCCTAAATACGAACTTTAATCAAAATTATTAGAGCCGATTTTAAGAAAAGGGATTTTATCTCTTTTCGCCCTTTATTAAAATGCTCTTAATTCTAGAGTTAGAAAGACACACAGACAGACGGCATTGTAAGAACCACTTTTGGGGTTTGGGGTGTCATGAAACGTCGACATCCATCAACATCTTGGATTGGATTTTATTTATTTTCTTACGATCGTAAGACTTGACCTTTAGTTTTGGATAAGTTAAAGATTATAAATATTTGCGTTTAGCTTGAAAATTATTAATTTTAAAAATTTGTTTCAAATAAAAGATTTGTATTATAAATAGATTTTAATATTTTCAAGGATAAGTAATTTCATATCTCAAATAGTTTCGGAGATATATAAAAAATGTAAATTTACGCATCAGACCGGAGACCTTAAATTATTTTTGCTGAAATATTGGGGGTATAAATTTTGTAAAGAATATAAATAATTATTTTGAAATTAGATTTCAAAATCGTTGGAGCAGATTTTCATAAAATCGAGTTTTTCTCTTTTTGCCCTTCAGGAAACTAACCTTAATTTTAGGGTTATATATCCAATTCCAAAAATGCCTCGGGGCAACCTTATGAAAATACTAGATACCAAGTTTTAACCCTATGGGTAAAATAGTTTAGGCTCTAGTAAACGGTCCAGACATACAGACTACAATTTAAAAAAAAACACTTTTTCAGATTCGGGGGGTCATGAAACGTTGAGATTCATCAAAATCTCGAGCTCGATTTTTTTTACGATAGCAATACTTTCTCTACCTACAACATAGCAAGAAAGTTAAAACAAATTATTTTACTAGAATCTATATAGGCTGTGTGTTAACCGAACGTCTATGCTATATTAATGTTTTAATTTCAGCGCATTCGGTGTAGTAATTTGTGAGTTAATAAGTAACATACAGAGACCAACTCATATATACGTTTGTTTGGGTGTTTTCTGTAGTTTATACTTTTCTCATCCTTACCATATTATCGTAGTTAGTATAAATACAGCTTAACCTAATGAGCTATAAGAAGCAATGAAAAAAAAACTAAGAAAATATATAAATGACTTAATTATGGAGTCGAGATGAGAAAGGTATCCATGAGGAAGCTAACCTATATAATAATGGAGAAATGTTCGGAAACTAACTGTAATAATCCCACATGGAAAATCACCATAGAATCATTCACACGGGTCTCAAAACTAGACCCCCACTAACAGAAATGAAAGTGTACATAATTATTCCAACAAATTAGATCACCTGAAAACCAGGTAGGGTTGCTTGTGAGTAAAAATACACACGATATTAAAGTTTTACCTACCAACTAAACATGATGATGAAATAATAAAATAGAACTACTAATATTGTTAAACAGTTTAATTGTATTTAATATAAAACACAGCTATATAATATGCTACAAATCAACATTATGTTTTTTGCTTGAATGATATAAAGGGTTTTAAATATGCTCAACAGGCTCCAGGTTTTTTGCCACGTACTTATATTGTTATTTGGTATTCCATGAATAAAAACTCAAATTTTATTATAACATCAGAAAATGCTTTAAATAAGCTTTCTTTATATATTTAATATTAAGTTTTTTATCTGCGATTATCATGATATAACTCCTTGAAATCTCCTAACATTAATTTATTAAGTGTCCTTTTAAGACTTTTAAGACAAATGTGGCCACCAAAAGGCGGTAAATTATCTTATCTACTTGTTCTTACATGCACAGCAAATGGTTAGCCGTTGTAAGTACGAGTATATGCTGCACTCTTACGGCTCACTTCACATTTAGGGCTAAATCCAAGCATTGGGCCCTTTTAGTGAACGTACAGTACCTTATAATAAAGTTAAAATATTTTTTGTTACTGCTATATACTAAATAAACAATTATTTAAAACATAAATTATCTCTGTATTGATAAGTAAATAAAGTAATATAGCCTAATAATGCATAGAATATATCAAATAAACGTAGAGTATATTTTTGGCGGAAATGTTTTTAAGCTTAGAATTTTTTCATTGCTAACATTTTTTATGTATGTTTTAGAGATTGAGAAATGCTTTACCAAATACACGTTCTTATAACATCTAGTAATAAAATAATATTAGCGTTGTCCTGTTGTAGCATAACATAGTCGGTTTTGAAATAATACTCTACGATACTCCTGAAAATATTGCTTGTCGAAATTCATTTATGATGAAACTGACACGTTCTTTTTAACGACCATTGGTCTGATTTGTTTGTCTAGTTCATTAATTGGGTGATTGTAATGCATGTTCATGATTGGATATCCGCAGCGGGTCCCTGGCAATTGGTTATAAATATTAGAAGACCTTGGTTGAAACAGCCATTTGCCAATATTGCGTGTAAATTGGTTGGTATACAACATCAGTATGGCTATAGATATATAGATTCTGGTTTTGGTGGCACGAGGAAGGCCGTTAGTTTCTAATGACACCTTTACAATTGCAAAAAAGCTTTCAGATACATATGTTGGCACTACTATATTCTTTTGGTAGGGGTGAAAAATCACATAATCAAACCAGAATTAAAAAAAAAAGTGTGAGAGAAAGTTATCAAAGATTAAAAAGGATTGGTTTCCAATAATTTGACCAAACTAGGTAAACTCGTATTATTAACTTGTAGCTCTTACAGTTGATTAAACGTTTAATTTGCCAAATTTAATATGTAGATATTTCGAATCCTTTTAAAAAATCAGTCAAGTGAAATATAGGCCCAAGCTTGTAGTTCTTTGATGTAACAATAATATATAATCTAATCATTCTTGATGGTGATATCAACCGCGAAAATAGTTCTGCCATTTTGAGAAACAGAAAAAAATATATGTTTATTCTAACAAAGATTGTTTTTTTAGTATGGACATATTAATTGTATTTTTTTGTAACCTCCTTCCCTTTTTCTTCCTAGTTGTGTATCAAATTTGTTTGGAAATAATTTATTAATTCAGTAATGGGAGCAGGCAGAGGATACACATGTACACCATATTCTTAAAAGAGATTATACTTAAGAAACATACTAACAATAAAATATACTATAAAATAAATGGGATAGAATGAAACTAAGAGGTGAAAAATATGTAGTACAGTTTGAAAATTATAACTAAATTGTAAACACTAACAAAATAAATGTTAAGATATTTTGAATTAAAATTTGTACATATTTGACTCCAATATATAATGTTATATTTCACTTGTCAATATTGACTTTAAAGGGGTAAAATACTATATATTAATACTTGCATTTAATTTTTAATACTGTGCCTCAAAAATATCCATCTAACAAACGAGAAAAGTAATAACAATTAATGTGCTCAGGTGTTATTTCTTAGCTAAGATACTTAACTGGGGACTTTTGGCCTAGAACGCCAATGCTTTAGCACTGATCTATTCAGGATAACAATGTTTCAGGGCCAATATGATTTAGGTGTGACTACCACAAAAGGATTCTGCTCTCTACTCCAGCTGCAGTACCATGGGCTCCACAGATCAACCGTCAAAAGGTCTTCGAATTTCTTATTGATTAGAGAAAAGAAACCAATCACGTGTTTCCTTATCCTCAATCGGGTAGCGAGAATAACTTTCAAAATATTTAAAACTACGTACACTAAGCATTTTTTTTTATATTTGGGATTTCCCAAACTTCCCTCACACAAAAATATATATATATATTTACTTCATATAAAAATTCCAAAAATACAATTATTAGCGTACAACCTGAACGGATAGTAAGACGCGGCGCTAACAAAAAAAATCATATTATTTTCTATAAGATGTTGTGTGATATACTTGAAGAAATTTTTATAAACTAAGACAAAAGGGTTATGAGGCATTAATTCTGAAAGTGTTTTAACCACACGTTTCATTATTATTTTCTATTTTTTTTCTTCTCCTTAATACTATTACTACATTCTGATAAAAACTACTCTCCAACTAATGTGTTTCAAGTGCATATTGTATGTGTTTCAGTTGACATAACTTGTGAATATTACTTTCTGGGTTTTAGGGTAGAGGGGTGTAAGGCGAGGTGAGCGAGATAGAGAACCCACTTGAATTTAAGCAGGCCTGATTTATTGTTATCTATGGTTTTATAAGATATACAGTAGCTAGGAAATATTGACTTAGTGAGTGCTATATTTACTCTTAGTAGTGCGTTTGTCCACTGAGATAAGTGTTGTGAAATCAATTCATAGTATTATCTAAAATATAATATTTTTTAAGAAGATGGTTTATAGCCTATAAATTTGGTGGTTTGCTTATTCTATAATAAAGCTTTATCTTAAGAAGAGCATTGATTGGTCTCAGATTGTTCCTGTTAAACACACTTGGTAGGAAAATATGTTAAAGAAAAAAAATGTGCTAGGTGGTTAAAGGTTTATTAATCATATAGAATACAATCAAGTGAGTCTGACATTTAAGTAAATTGTTATTGTTAGAACAAGTGATCGGTGTGTTAAGCAACTTTTCTAAGACGCCCGTAAAAATATAACGATGAAATACAAAGACAGAATATGAGGGAGTGGGATTGGAAATGTTTTTATTAAAATCTTTTGGTTGGTTTCATTATATATTTTTATGAATGCCTTACGTTTATCTAAATATTTTTATCAGGAGCTGCCCAAACCAACCTAAACATTGCCTTTGCTTGATGTGGTTTTCCATAAATACCTTGTTTCTGCTTTTACGAAAATGTATCCACAACTCTTACAGAATATCACCCAGAAAGGGTCCCAGCAGCAAAAGAGCTATTGCGGTGTGCAGTATTAGTTGTGAAGGGAAAAGAGAAAAGTAGGGGATAGGGTTGGTAGCAATGGTTGCCCTGTGGTATTGCCACTACCGCAAAACATTTGTACATCTAAAACAATGTTTAAAAGCAACAGAGAACGAAGAGGGGGGAGGGTGGGAGGCTTGTTAATTCGCCACAAACATCGAGAGGAAAGAATCTGAAAGTCCACAGGAAAAGTTGGTGGTTTTCTATAAAACAATCTATACTGCTCGGGAAGATCCACCCCTGCCCACGTAACCGGCCTCCCCTTCTGCCCCCTAGCCCAACTGGTTTCAAAATGGGGTGAAGTCTTATGCGGTCAGCCGTGTGTCTTCTTGTACTTTACCACATTTTTAGAAGGGTAAAACTAGGGTAAAAGGCAGAATGTTGGACCTAAGTATTTGTAGATTTTGGTTTTGTTGATAAAGGACACCTTAAATTTGGATGAACTTTAGATATATTTATTATAAATATAATTGTGAACTCAACATTTTTATGGGCAATCATAGGTAGATTATTGATGGTAATTATATTTGTAATAAAATGATTTAGTGAAAAAAAAAAATTGTTAGTACCAATGTTTGACTGACAAAAGATTAATTTAAATCGTTCTCAACAACGGTTTTATTTGAATTTTAAAAAAGGTTAGATAAGAGTAAAGTTCAACTTGAGTCAAAGATTAAACAGTAAGATAAATCTCCTGGACCAGTTGCTTTCCGACCATTTACTAAGAGTTTCAGTAAGATAAATGTCAAATAACTACAATTAGATACATTACAAGACCCGTCAATGTTAGTGATGTGTATGCACAGCGTGTTTAACCCCATCCGGATTATCTGCAGAGTAATACTAACTGGTGTAGATGAAGAAAAGTGTAATTGTGAGAAAATGGATCAACATTTGTGTAGAGCGAATGTGAGAAGATATTTTAAAAATTAAAAATATCACTCAATCAAGTTTCAAACCTTGACCTTCAGATCATTGTCACATTATATTAAGTGAGCTTGATATTAGGATCGCTATTTTACTGGTGGGGGATGTTAATATTTAATAATGGTAATGCTAAAATTCAATTGGATTAATTATTGGTTGACCACATTGTTAAAAAGCTTTTTAAAGTCAATGGCCCAATAACGTCCTGTGTTCATGGTGAACAGGGAGAGGACCACCATTCTATCGCACCCTGGTTCTATCCACACTGGAGAATCAATAAGTTTGCAATATGTGCCTACCTCACTGCCCTACACCGCTCCAGCTGGTATACCATAATGAGACTGTGTTATTAAAATACTAGTGTTATTAAAGTGTCTTAGTGGAAGAAAATATTTAGCTTTGGTATAGTTTGTAAAGGTATATTTGATAGTAAAGAGAAATGCGTGGTTATTTGAGCAAGAAATAACGTTAAATGCCTACACACACTGGATCTGAACCTCTGCGTGCCTTTTCATGTCTCTACACTCCTTAGTACGTTTTATTATAACCAAAGAATCTTAGCCACGGTTTTGTGTGAAGACTATACGCAGTGTGCAGCTGGTGTTAGTGACATTTAATCGAAATGAAATAGCAAAAAAGTGCAGAGACACACAGAGGCGCTAGGAGCATTGCAACGCAGAGACGAGTGGAGTAGCATCACAGCGATGCAAGGAGCAATGTCCTGTGGAGACGTGTGGAGCAGTGCCCTGCAAAAACGTGTGGAACAGTTCTTTGCAGAGGCGAGTGGAGAAGAGCCCTATGGATACACATGGAACAGGCAAAATATCTTGTTCAAATGGTGACTAGGATTTGTTAATTATTGTCCCCAGAAATATTATTCTTTTTGCATTGTTTTGTTTCCCAAATTTAAATGGCATGGACAAAATATAACAGTTTGCGTGTTTTGTTTAATCATAATTGATACATCTCAAACGTGAAATTGTCCATTTCATCAAGGACATGCATAATAGCTGGATCAACTCAGCTCCCGGTTCGCGCAATGTATGGGAAAGGGAAGAGAAAAGACCAAGATATGCCAGAAATGTGTGCTGCGCATTTATATTTGAATGATTACTTGGAATTTTCCGTAGTGACGATGGGGGCAAAGGGACAAAGCTTATTGTAATAACTACAGTATGTCCCTATGAAGACAGAATAAACATTTGTGCACAATGTTTATTTTTGAAGCCATTCAAAAATGGTCAAAAACGGCCTTCTCAACGCTGGCTTTATCCAGATATAATTTAATATTTCAACAATGTTCTGTATTAGTAACATTTATTAACGTATTACCTTCATTAATGTTTAATCAGAAACAATCCACGTGCAACATTGTTCATGTAAATTTACTATTTTGAGCTGACTGTATCACAGAGATGATGGGCATATGATGCACGATCTTAATTATGCAGTTTTCTGCTAATTCATTTAACTGGTTGAGTAAAGCTAGTTTGAAATTATTTTCATTATAAAGATTTTGTGGATGGACATTTAAGTACGTTCTAATATCGACTATTTCTAAGCATTTTCACTCTGTTTTTACGAAAGGTTTTGTGTCAGTTAGCCAAGTAAATACTTATTTTCTACCACTAGTATTTCATAATCATTGAAATATATAGGGCAATCGTTCCCAATTTAATGATATGGGCTGCATTATTTTCCCCAGTACATGAAAATAGGTTCAAGAGAATAGGCCAGTTCACGTAATGGAAAGAAATTTTATCCAATTCGTGATACGGGCAGTATTACTAAGTGATTATATTTTATGTATATATATATATATTTATTTATTTATATATATNTTTATATAGATATATATTTTTTTATATATATATATATATATATATATATATATATATATATATATATATATATATATATGCAGCTATTCATCAATAATAAATATATTTCCAGATGACCTTTCATTGAAAATGTTTCATGTGATTGTCTTGTCTTGTGTGACATTTATGAATATACTTTCGTTTGTTCACCTGTTTTAAAATCTCCATCATGAGTAAAAAATAATAAGGGACGGGTAGTGAGTGGGCTCATTGCTTCGAACATCCCCTGGGGGCACAGCGTCTGAAAGGACTTGGATGTTGCCCAGTGTGTAATGAGACCTACCTTGCTCCGGTAATGAGTAGAAATGAATCAAAGCTCACTAACATTATTTGTCTGGGTGATAAGTTGATTGGTACATTCCCTCCATTTAACCCTAGGGCACAGACAAATAATATACCCGGACACTTAACCTCCAGGTTAAAATTGTTGTACTCCTTTTGCCAGCTTGAGTCCTTCAACACTAGGACCGTTGCAGTTTGTCCTATTATCAACAAGAAGTGACACTAGCGAAGCTCAGTGTTGAAGGACTCAAGCTGGCAAAAAGAGCGCAGTGAAACCCCCATAAGTTTGAGAATCTATTCCTTTGCCTGTGCCACAGGGCCACGCCACAGCAGTCAACTCTAAGTGCGTTACTCTCCCAAAGGTTACTGCCCCCTGGCCTACCCACTGCAATGGCCGCGTGGTCTAACGCACTACTCTCGTGTTAGATTAGACTGCCAAATACTGAGATATCAGTGTTTGATCCCTGTCAGGTGCATTGAGGGTAGTCTTCCTAAATGGTTTTTCACCCTCCCTCCCCGAAAATTCGGGTGAAATTCCTCTAAAGAAACCTTTTATAATCCCTAACCCATTAGTGTGATTAGTACATATGTGTATAACCCAAACGGTTGGTAATCAAGTGCTAAAAATAAATATGAAATTAAAAAATCGATCGGTGAGTTTCCCAACCTACCTGTTAGGGGAGTGACAGATAGTCAGTCCAATTCTGGCTACGGGCAGGTGAACATGTCATAAGGAGAACCACTCTTAAATAAAGTACAACTGCAAAGTTTCAATGTGAGAGGTTCCTGTGAGCAGTGGAAACCTGTCATAAAGAAACTATCCCAATTAAGAGCACAGACTCTCAGGAACTTAACCCAATCATTTATGTATTAATTAAATATTCAAATAGATTAAAAATATCTTCCGATTTAATATTTAAATAGGGAATAAGATTAATGGGGAAAAATCAAATGGGGCGACATGTGCAGGATTTAAACATAGGACCTATGACCTAAATATCACGACAGACAAAATAGGTGACTCGACTTATGATGTCATTGTACTGATAGTTCCAAGATACACAAAAATTAGATGCGTGACGTCAGTGTACCGAGGGGTTTGGTCCATACTAAGACTGGCTAATAATAGTACGTAAGCTTAAATTTAAGTAAATTTATATTTTCTGGATCTAAGTTGCATATAGATTTTTTATTTTAACCGTGCATATTTTATGAACCTGAAGATTTAATTCCCGTAAATACTGTTTTGTCCTGTTAAAGAGCTATCCAATTTTGTTCACTTTCATTGTATATTGTTAAATATAATATTGATTATTTTTTCAATCAAGGCTTATCATGCAAAATAAATGTCAAACTTTTATAAAAATACCTATCACAACGCCAGCATATAGGGCTTGTTTACCTATTTATATAAATTATGATAGCATTTTCAAACAATTTGTGTGAATTCAAATTGAAAATAACAATAGCCTATTGTCTATAATTGCAGTCTTAGCATGCTTCTCAATTCCCCATTTTGATCAAGATTTTAATCTTACAGTTTGTAAATTGCACTTCATGTTTAGTAGAGCAGGAAGTGCCGTTACCTAGACCTAAGAATGAATAAAAAAAAAAAAAGAAATGTATCTAGGGAGCCGTAGGACATAAACTACATGACAAGACAAAAGCAGATCGAGTGATGGAAGCGGGAAGGAGACACATACTAAAAAGAAATGAGATGTAGAGAGTATTGTAGGGTGCAAAAGGGGTGGGTCGGCCCTTAGGGGGTGTAAGGAGGGTGAAACTAGCTTCAGCGTCTATATAGAAAGAGAATATGGAAAAGACCAATAATTGATTACACGGATTTTAGGGCACCGCAAAACGTAATTTTCTTTTCTTTCTTTTTATCACATCCCCCTTATTTCCCGAGCCCCCTTTTCAACATCCAATCACTTCTCCACCTCCTTTTGATCTTACCAAAGAATTCATTAAGGTTACATTGTAAGTGGTAGAAGTGGAACCAAACGTTCCGGAATGTGAGATATGAATGATTATTCCTACAGGATTAAATTATTAAAAGTACGCAAGGAAAAGAATTGAAAAAACGTTGGAAGTAAAATGAAAAGATTATTATATTAGGTTGGAATATTTACTGTCATGAAAGGACAAGCAAGATAGAAAGTGACAAACAAGAATTAAATCTCCGTAGATGGAAGAATGAGGCGAAAATGGAGATTAATTTTTACATAAGAAAATAAATATTAATCTAATGTCTATATCTACCTTGTATTGAAAAAATGTTATCTTCCTTTGAGAGGGTTAGAAGTCACCCTTTTTGTAAAATATGATAGGCTAATAATAAAAATAATTTTAATAGATTTTTTACCATATTACAACTTTGACTTGTCGAGAGAGTATCTAGTTTGGTCTAGTTAGATTGCCTGTGTGTTGACGTCTTACCCACTCTGGTGGCACAGAACGTTACCCAGGGTATCTCATAATGAGGTTGTCTACACGCGGTCTCAGCAATGTGATGATAGTGATTATGAAGGTTTGGAGCCAGCATAGATCTTAAAACTATCTTAAGCGTAACTATACAAACCCCGTCGATCGTTGAGAAAAATGCACTTTTGGGGACAATATCCATTGTACCAGCCGGGAATTGAGCCTGTGACTCCTAGGTTCGTAGCCAGTTGCACTGACCACTACACAACAGGGACCGTTGTTTAATTTGAACAGTCTAAATGCTGTGTAATTATATCCTTTATTTTGTAACATAAAATAGTGAAGGTATTTGTAATTGAAACAGGTATTGAGCGTCGAATTGGCAACCTAACCTAATGTCCTACAATAATACTATACAAGCAGAAAAGATTATGGGCCAGTTTCAGATTCATAATGAGTACGCCTCAAGTGTGGTGCTACACTTAATACAAGACGACACCCACCTAAACTCGAGTGGAATGAGCCAGTTTTGCATATTAAACTGTCCGATTCCATTCTAGTTTAGGTAGGTATCGTTCTGCATTTAATGTAGCGCCAATTTTGAGGCGTACTCAATCTGACTATGAAATTGACCCATTTATATATAATTTTAATATTAGAGTACTGATAAGAAACCATATTTAAATTATATTTTTGGTATATCGTAAAATCCAAACAAGGTCCTCTAAATGTGTGTTCATATTCTCTAAACAATAGGCCATTAGATGAAAATGGGGGCTCTTATCAAAGTTAATTGATATTTCAATAAATTATATATTTACCCACATCGGTGGCAGCGTTGTCTAACGCGCTAATCTCGTGTTGAACTAGACTGCCAAAGACGGGGAAATCAGGGTTAGATCCCGGTCCGGTACACTGTGTAGGGTGGTTTTCCCTAAATGGTTTTCCACTCTCCCTCCACGCAAATGTGGGTACATTTCCTCTAATTAAGCCTTCCTAATACCTAACCCACTAGTGTAATCTGTGCATAGACGTATAACCTAAACAAGTAGAAAGACGCAGTACTAAAAAAAAGCTATTATAATCACAATTATTATTTAAAAAGCTAAAGTTTCACGAAAAAATCTTTAACTTTTATTTGAAATCATACACAAATATCATTATTTAAATATATTTAAACCATTTGGACTATAAGTAAGGTGACTCAATTCTATAAGTCAATTGTATAAACATTTGTTCACACACACACACACACACACACACACACACATGTATTTATATAAATGCATACATATATGGATGTATAAATATATATGTATTTTGTTATACAATGTATGTATATATACATAATGTAAGTAATATATATTATATATATATATACTCTCTAGGGCTAAAGCAATTAGACGATTAGAAACTTGAAAATTTACACTTTTATTGAAAAGTAAATTCTCACTAGTTAAATAAAGTAAACTCCATACTACTAATTCTCACTTTTTTTGGGATAATATCACTCAGGTGAGCTCCACTGGACGTCAGGCAAACATAAATATGTTGTCCGTCACATCTTTTATACTCAGACATATTATATTTGTGTACACAAATAAACATATGGATATATGCAAACATATAAGTATATCTATTATATATTTAAAACAAGTCATGTGTGATATTCTAATACTAAAACGTCAGCGTTTCACTTTCCATCTCCAGATGAGTACTTGTACATTTCTAACTGGGGGAGAGGGTGAGAGTTTCTCATTCCTTCTCTAGACGAGTACTTGTACTGTACATTTCTAACTGGGGGAGAGGGTGAGAGTTTCTCATTCCTTCTCTAGACGAGTACTTGTACTGTACATTTCTAACTGGGGGAGAGGGTGAGAGTTTCTCATTCCTTCTCTAGACGAGTACTTGTACTGTACATTTCTAACTGGGGGAGAGGGTGAGAGTTTCTCATTCCTTCTCTAGACGAGTACTTGTACTGTACATTTCTAACTGGGGGAGAGGGTGAGAGTTTCTCATTCCTTCTCTAGACGAGTACTTGTACTGTACATTTCTAACTGGGGGAGAGGGTGAGAGTTTCTCATTCCTTCTCTAGACGAGTACTTGTACTGTACATTTCTAACTGGGGGAGAGGGTGAGAGTTTCTCATTCCTTCTCTAGACGAGTACTTGTACTGTACATTTCTAACTGGGGGAGAGGGTGAGAGTTTCTCATTCCTTCTCTAGACGAGTACTTGTACTGTACATTTCTAACTGGGGGAGAGGGTGAGAGTTTCTCATTCCTTCTCTAGACGAGTACTTGTACTGTACATTTCTAACTGGGGGAGAGGGTGAGAGTTTCTCATTCCTTCTCTAGACGAGTACTTGTACTGTACATTTCTAACTGGGGGAGAGGGTGAGAGTTTCTCATTCCTTCTCTAGACGAGTACTTGTACTGTACATTTCTAACTGGGGGAGAGGGTGAGAGTTTCTCATTCCTTCTCTAGACGAGTACTTGTACTGTACATTTCTAACTGGGGGAGAGGGTGAGAGTTTCTCATTCCTTCTCTAGACGAGTACTTGTACTGTACATTTCTAACTGGGGGAGAGGGTGAGAGTTTCTCATTCCTTCTCTAGACGAGTACTTGTACTGTACATTTCTAACTGGGGGAGAGGGTGAGAGTTTCTCATTCCTTCTCTAGACGAGTACTTGTACTGTACATTTCTAACTGGGGGAGAGGGTGAGAGTTTCTCATTCCTTCTCTAGACGAGTACTTGTACTGTACATTTCTAACTGGGGGAGAGGGTGAGAGTTTCTCATTCCTTCTCTAGACGAGTACTTGTACTGTACATTTCTAACTGGGGGAGAGGGTGAGAGTTTCTCATTCCTTCTCTAGACGAGTACTTGTACTGTACATTTCTAACTGGGGGAGAGGGTGAGAGTTTCTCATTCCTTCTCTAGACGAGTACTTGTACTGTACATTTCTAACTGGGGGAGAGGGTGAGAGTTTCTCATTCCTTCTCTAGACGAGTACTTGTACTGTACATTTCTAACTGGGGGAGAGGGTGAGAGTTTCTCATTCCTTCTCTAGACGAGTACTTGTACTGTACATTTCTAACTGGGGGAGAGGGTGAGAGTTTCTCATTCCTTCTCTAGACGAGTANGGGGGGGGGGGGGGGGGGGGGATTAGAGTTTCTCATTCCGTCTCCAGATGAGTACTTGTACATTTCTAACATTGAGGGTGAGAGTTTCCTTCAGTGCACCTGACCGGGACTCGATCCCTGATCTCCCTTTGATCGACAATCTAGTTTATTGCGGTTGTGACGCCTGAGACCATATGGACACCGAAGCAGGTCACATGGTGATAATAATAATTACTATAATAATAATATTATAGACCACATTGGAAAAACGTGGTCAAACGCGTAACTCTTTTGTTAATAAAGACTATCGGCAGATATTTTCCCTCTCTCCAATGAGGCTTATCTTCTTAGTCGTGACTCAATTTAATTCAGTGTATATAGCAGTTACATAACATACCGCATTACAACATATCATAACACAATTATCTTAAAGTAGGTAATATCATAATTATGTTAAAGGTGGGCATTTCCCTTTATATTTTAACTCGGAAATTTCCAGAAAACTATCACCAGTTGCGTCTTGTGATGTAGCAAGTAGGTGAAGGTTACGGGCCAGGGTAGCATAGGGAGGTGGCATCTAAAGCCTATAACCATTAAATATTAGATTGCAGGGCCACTCTTAACCTTCATGTGGCCCTGGGAAAACCTCGTATGCGGGACCCCCAATTGTCTGTCTCACTCCTCCTTCCCCCCCACAATAAAAATAAAAATTTAATTTTGGTTTAATTTTACTACAGTAGTTGGCTATTATATATAATTATTTTCAGACGCTTTAGGAAATGTCCTAAAAGTTACTTAAACATAATAATTAATGCTAGAAGCCATGTTTTAATATATCTAAGGGTGTATTTCTCCTCAACCACTCTATATATTTTATTCCCCAACGAACTTGATTCGCATAGACTTACCTATAATAACTGTATCAAGTTTATATTAAATTTTTAATGCATTCAAAGTTTATCGTGAAACATAAAATTTGAATATTTTATATTTTCCTACATTCTTATAACATTTGCTGGATCACCTACTTATACGAGCATACAAGCAAAATGTTCCCATTCCAAATAGTTTTTTTCCCTCTGTCATCTATGAAAGCATAGAGTCCCCCCAAATCGTGGGGCCCTGTGCAGCCGCTACGTTTGCACACCTCTAAGAACGACCCTGGTGGGTTGGATGAAGAGGAAATATGGTAAATAATAAAGTAAGCTGACTAATGATTTTTAAAAGTGAGCTCATAACAAAATCTTTTACCTACGGGCCAACCCACGTTATTGTTATTCGTAAATATTGGTGTGAATATGACAAAGTGCAAAAAATGTTCCCACCAATGAAAATGTAAGTCTAAACAAATAAAAAAAAGCAAAGACATAATATCATAACCATAGTTTAATTTTAAATTTTAATAAAACCAAATCTAAACAATTCAACCTATAAAGATATACGGTTCTTTAAAGGAAAAATTGTTTTAATTCCACACTATTTTCAATGTTTAATTTATATACATTTTATAAAATTATTGTTTTGTATATTTTGAACCATAGATTCCTTGAAAGTATAAACCAGGTGAGTTGTCAACAACTTACTGACCGAATAATAGCATACAATTTCCAACTATATTCTTTTCCCAATTTCAACTCTAATATCGCTAGTTATTGCTAGTTAAAATTGTTCCTTAATATTTAAACTAATTTAACATGTCAAGTGATATATTGTTCGAAATAATTTCTAAATTATCGCCCTAAATGTGTTCTCTTTGGGTTCGTTCATATATATATATATATATATA
>CABFWO010000691.1:168603-208267 GCA_902155825.1 Timema genevievae | reverse complement strand
GGAAGGGGGCTATATTAAACACAAAGTGTATAAACCACCTCAGAAAACCTGAAGGAGCGCATTAGAAATGCTTGCAGTAGTATTAATAGATATACTTTTCTGCGCACTCATAAATTTTTATAGAGCTTATTAAAAAGTGTATCGGGGTTGTTGGTAATCATTTTAAACATTTACTAAAGTAATTTTATAAATAATATTGCGCGTAATAAACAATAAAATTATATTTTAAAAACTTCTTGAATAAATATTGTTATAAGAAATACGACGATGACGGTTGTTTGTAACCGGATCAACATGAACTAAAATCCATGAAGCTGTTAGAATATCTAGTTTCAAACATTGCAAAATTGAGTTATTCACTACCCTCAACTAAATTAAAGTTCAAAAACCTTATTGGCAGGTGTGACAGGTTTTGGGTCTAGGATTCTACTTAAATTTATTTATTTGTTTATTTGTGGTATTTAACATACCCTTTCTGAAATGACTGATTATATCAGCATAAGAGAATTTCTATGAGCGAGAGTGAAAGGGCCTACCATATCTGCAGGAAAAGTATTTTTACATCTCACAGTAATCTTTGACATGCCATAATAGGCATGGGACCGACGGCTTTGCCTTCGCTCCAAAATAAGTTTTGCTACGGATCTTATCACTCAAGAAAAATCCATCGACCCCAACTGGGTTTGAAACCACGAACATTGGGTCCTGAGGCGAGAACTTCACCACAAGGCCATACAAGGCCATCGAGGTCGACGATTATTCTTAAAAAATATTATAGATATCTATGAGTGGGATATTTGATGAATACCCACACCGAGTTGACGGACCCTGAGATAGATGACTAAACAAATTTGCTGAAGGGAACGAGCTGTTGAGGGTAGCATGAAGAAGGGGTAAAATGAGGTGGCAAAATACTCGTGGTGGCTTAGAGTAAAATATTGACGTATTAACATATTTGGTCTATAGTAAACCCTACATTGGTGACACATTCAACCATTAACCATATTATAATGCCAATAGTGGAAACTATATCTTGAGAAATTTCTATCTAAATATCTCTAGTCATTTTATGGAAAATAATTATTGAAAATTTTGCAAAATGGTTAACTTTCCAATAAACTAAACGTAAATTTTCCGAAACTTAATTTACCGCTAGAAAAATATCTATCTCACATAAAAAATATATGTACTCTTATTGTGTTGTCCTTTGTTTCAATGGCCCTCACAAATATATTTTCACACCCAAATCTTCTCAGCAAATCCTGAGGAATGTGCTCGGATATGTTTGTGGACATAATAAACGCTCTTGGCTTCACAAGACATCAGTTCAATCCTATCTGGGGGATTGACTGCTCCACGCTTACCAGACCACCCAGTCTAGTTTCCTTTGTACGAGGCTGAACAAGCAACTTTGTCTCCTACTCTAACTTCCAGACGACACTTATTTGCATATCACAAAATTGGCTCCCAAACAGTAGCCCGGTCCAAATGCAGACACGATGAATGAAATCAACCTCCTGCCGAGACTAACCCATCAAGATCTATGGAGTAAGATAAATTTGAACCAATCTCCGTTCAATAGACGGAATGGAGTTTCTCTACCAACAGAGTCTGATTGTTTGTAATCAAGTCAAGTATTTACTAGGAGGTTTTTTGATGACGGGTAATAGTAGTAATAGTAATAATAGTAATATAACCATTGACTATGACCTTAAACAACTGCTGATAGGCTACCACTATGGAAACATTCATTTGTTTAGTATATTATATGCAAAAGATTATTAGGTTTTAAAGTCAGGAAAGATTTGGAATTAAAGTTTGATTTTATTTAAACAGCTCCAGTTTTTAAGAATAATGGAATTTCTTTGTAGGAATTTATTAAATGGCTATATTACTTTAACATTGTTAGGTGGAGTTTAATAAATGATTGTAATAAGAATAAATTAATATGGTTTAAAAGTGTTTTTTTACCATATCCTACAGTTCATCTAGTGTATCTGCACATTTAAATACAATAATAGAGTTATGAATAAGGATTAACACTGTATAATTTGGAGAAAATTTACCAGTAGGCCATCCGCGTGGACATCCTTGACAGCACTGGAGTTCCTGCAAGGATTCGAGACCTAACCTCCCTATCACCAGAAAATCTGACCAGATGAGATTGATGCCTTATCCCAGGCGCCCACTGATGGCAGTTAGAATATGATATGACTATCATGGTATGTGATGTGTAATAAGCAAGTAATAGGCTTCACTTAAATAGATAAATAACTAAATAATAAATAAAAGCATTAGTTATCAAATGTATTTTCACAAAGGTTATTAACATTTTGTCAAAACTTTTAAAATCACATTACTTTTTGGCAAAATTCATAATAATAACATGTAAACTAGAAGTTCAAATAATTATCAACAGGATGTATTCAAACTATTTCAAATAATGAAGTAGTATTTAAAGAGGCAAAGATGGCGGTATATAAAGGAGTGTTAATGTTAATATTGTTTTATGAAGGTGTAGCGTGGGGTTGTCAGGAGAAACACAAGAGTAGGGTGAATGCGGTTGGAATGAGGTAGCCAAGAAATCTACTTGGAAAAACTCGTATGGAAAGAGTCAATAATGAAAGGGCACTGAAGGAGTGTAGTATTAAAGGACATTTAATAGGTCAATGTGAACGAAGTGTATTACGTTAACTTGGGCATGTTGAGAGGATGAGTTCGGATTGATTGACAAAGAAAGTATATAATGAAGAGTGTGTGTGGAATAAAGGAGGGGGTAGGCCTTCTAAGACGTGGCCAAATGTGGTGGACCAATGTGTGAGAAATATAATAGTTTTAAGAATAAAAGAGCAAGTATGACTCACTGTATTGATGTTGTTGAATAGAAGGGATTACGTGATCATAGGAAAATGAAGAGAAATTTAGTAGGATGGATAAAGTACTTAGTGGTTTTTAGAACAACATGAGCAGTTTCTTACCTACCCGGTAATAGAACGGCTTGGTTAAATATGTATGTATATATGTATGTATGTATGTATGTATGTATGTATGTATGTATGTATTTATTGTATGTATGTATGTATGTATGTATGTATGTATGTATGTATGTATGTATGTATGTATGTATGTATGTGTATATATGTGTGTGTATGTATATATGTATATGTTACGAGTTTGAAGCATTAAATCACGTTAATGATGGTGTGGAGCTTATAAAACGTAAACACTTGGTATTCTACTTGGATAAACTCGATAATTTCTATATAAATAGTTTTTTTAAATTTTACAATATTGCAAGCCTTTTGTCTTAAAATACGCTAACGTTGGCGTAGATATCTCTAAAACCAATTTTAAAACTGGCTTAGGTTTGCTCACTTAAGGAAATTTTAGGTAATGCACTTTAGCACTCTTTTACAAAATCCATATTATTTGAGAGACTAACGCATTATAAATGTACTGTACATAGCTTACTTAGACAAAACTTTGTGCTTTCATACAAATTGTAAGCCGTATTTACTAAGCCTTCTATTCACTAGCTAAGCAACTACTAAACTAAGGTACAGTACATAAAAATTGGCAACTTGGTATGAGCTATTAGGATTACCAGTAGAGGTCCAATTCACCTTGCTGTAAAGGTTATAATGAACGTTTGAGACTGTACTCCTTACATGTTGATAACACGAATGACAATATTTATATACAAATGTGTCTTCTAAGTGCAAGTATTACACAACATTTGTTTGTATCTTCTATTTTAATCGGTCACTAAAGTCAGTGGATGTGAGGGCATTGTTGTGTGTCGAATATTATCTTGTGTTAGTTAATAAGCCTCAATATTTGGCTTCGTTACACAGGACGAAAGGAGGGAAGGGTGGGTTGAAATATGTATGGCAACAGGTTCGACACTAAAGTCTAGAAGCATTTATATATTAAAAACAACAATTCGGCACTGTTAAAAAAGGGAAACATATGTCATCTACCCTCCTCTGCTTTCCAAAATATTGTTGAGATCATTTCTAGGAATAAAGCCAATTCAACTAGAATATAATATGATGATGGCTTTTGTTTTGTTTTTCTTACAAATAAATACACAGACTGATGGTAAAATTTTGGAAATGGTGGTGATAAAATGTTGGCAGGATATACGTGACTGTATTTCCCTAAACGGCTACTACCCATATTATCGTCACGCTGATGCTGGTATACTTATATTAAATTTTCCTTTCTTATCCACCATTCATCAGTGAAGATAGCATGGGTGTGTAGTAAAATGATTAGCAATAAAACAATACGTTTATTAGGTAATTTTGTATTCCGCACAAAGTGATTCCCTGCTGTGTTTATTAAATTTTAGATGTTTAGATACAGGTGGTAGCGTAATTGATGCCCATTATTCTCTCATACCAACGGGCTTTTTTTAGAGTTTGGGATTTTTCTTATAAAGATGGCATATTGCATACTAATACTAAATTTATAACGACAGGCACGTGATTGTGGTGAGTTGATTTCTTCTGGTACCACCTACTTACAAAATATAAGAAACCTATTTAAAGAATTTTGGGGGTAGCACATAAGTAATAAGCATGCGATGTTTAATCTTTGCACCCTATCTGAAAGTTAGAGAAAAATTGTGAGCAGACCAACTAACCACATGGCTTTTACTATATATTTTTACTTTATCACTATCTTATAGGTAGAGAAAATATTGTGATCATTAAAAAAAATCAAACTCGAGATTTTGATGAATCTAGACGCTAGACCCCCCGAATCCGAAAAAGTTGTTTTTGAATTTCCGTCTGTCTGTCTGTACCTCCAACTAAAGCCTAAACTAATATACAGATTGGGTTAAAACTTGGTTTATAGGTGTTTCATAGGTTTACTCCGAAGAATTTTTGTAATTGGATATCAAACCCTAAAATTAAGGTTAGTTTTCTAAAGAGATGAAAGAGAAAGAATCAATTTTACCAAAATTGGCTGTAAAGATGTTGATAACATTTTATTTCACAACGTTTATAAATATTCTAAACAAAAATGGATAGTCTCAATATTTCGGCAAAATGACTTTAAGGCCTCCGGTCTGATGCGTAAATTCTCATTTTTTATCATATTTCCAAAATTATTATAGATATGAAATTACTTAGCTTTACAAATACGTAGATTTATTTATAATATACAAATATTATTCGAAATATATTTTTTTAAAACAATAACTTTAATGCTATACTAAAATATTTATATTTTAAAAATTTTTGAAGACTAAAGGTAAAGTATTGCGACCGAAAAAAAAATTAACCTGAAATGTTGATGAATGTCGACGTCTCATGACACCCTGAACCCTAAAAAGTGGTCTTCGCAATGCCGTCTGTCTGTGTGTCTTTTTAACCCCAAAATTAAGAGTGGTTTAGTAAAAAACGAAAAGATATAAAATCAATTTTCTCTAAATAAGCTCTAACGATTTTGATTAAAATTCGTATCTAAGCGTTGATTAAAATAAAAAATAAACTGGCTATTTTCATTTTCCCATGAAAATGACTTTTAGTGTACTTTACAGAAGCGGAGCTTTCCGTATCTCTGCAACTATTTGAGATACTAAATAATTTATCATCGCAAAATTGTAGCACTATTAAAAATAATAATCTTCTACATAAAATATATTTTTACAAAACCAACAGTTTCTGAAATAGTGGCAAATATATTAATACAATTTTGTGAGCTTTAGTTGTAAAAAGATACTACTTAAGTCTTAACGCAATATTTCTCTAGTGTCATAGATTAAGCACAAATATTATATATTTTCTTTCTTTCAAGCTCTTAGGAGAAATGTTTGTACAACAATCATCTATCTATCTCTATCATTTTAGATTAAATAATCAATAAATATTTACTTATTTTATTGGTCAAAACTTATAAATGAGGAGTTTAATAGCAATGTAATAACCTTAAGATGTGCAACCCCTAATAAAATGTCGAAAATGTTATACCGGAAGTCGACATTTTAATACGAAGTGTTAACCCTTGGAGACCCAATATCAATATTTTTACTTTCTCGCTACCTTACAGGTAGAGCTAATATTGTGATCGACAGAAAAATCGAGCTCGAGATTTTGATGGATGTCGACGTCTCATGACCTCCCAAACCCTAAAAAGTTGTCTTCATAATGCCATCTGTCGGTATGTCCATCTGTCTGTCAGTCTATACCTCGGGCTGATGCCCAAACTATTGTACCGATTGGGCTAAAACTTAGTTTATAGGGTTTTCATAGGTTAACCCCGAAGAATTCTTTAAATTTGATATCCAAGCCTAAAATTAAGGTTAGTTTCATAAAGGGCAGAAAGAGAAAAAATTGATTTTATCCAAATCGGCTTCAACGATTTAGATTAGATTTAATTTCTAAGTTATGATCAATATTACAAACTAGAAAGTTACACTCAACTTTTCATCAAAATGAATTTAAGGGTTCCAGTCTAATGCGTAAATTTTAATTTCTAATTTTATATCCATGAGTCTTTGAGATATGAAATTACTTGTCAATACATGCATGTGGATGTATTTATAATAAACATTTTTACCTGAAATATATTTTTTTTAAACCAATAGTTTTTAAGCTATACACAAATATGTTTTTATTTAAACTTTACCAACACTTAAAGGTAAAGTATTAAGACCGTCAAAAAAATCTAGCGTAAAATTGTGATGGATGTCGACGTTTCATGACCCTCAACCCAAAAAAGTGGTTTTTGCAACGCCGTCTATCTATGTGTCTGTCTAACCCTAAAATCAATAGCAGTTTCCTATAGAATGAAGAGAGAAAATTTCAATTTTCTCAAAATTGGCTGTAACGATTCTATCTCTATCATTTTAGACTCAATAGTCAATAATCAACTTTTTTTTAGTCCAAATTTATAAAAGAGAAATTTAATAGAAATGCGATAGCCATAAGATGTGCATCCCCTAGTAAAATGACAGAAATTTTAACTCGAAGTCAAAATTTGTATACGAAATGTTGACCGTTGGGAGCCAATTTCGAGATTTTTTATTGGTCCAAATATACAAATGAAGACGTTAATTCTTTAAAATAAAATTATGAAACTTAAAACCATGAATCAAAAAATGTTTTACGTATGTCTAGTGCAATTTGATCTAGGGTTTTCTATTGTATATTATATATATATATATTATATTTTGAGTAAATATATCCATTTCTAAACAATAGAGAGAGAAAGTTCGTGCGAAGTTAAGTACCGTTTATATTTTAAATTTATTTTACGAAACTCTAAAAGTTTTTACTTAACTCTATGTAGTCTACTAATATGTATTAGTCTATTTATGTGCCTAAACATAAAATAAAATGTGAAATTATTTATCAGAAAACAGCCAAGCAATAAGTTTAATTGGCATATCTTGTTTTTATTGTATGGTATATTTGACCGGGTGGGACTTTTTACGTCCAGGTCTAGTCACCTTACGTGTAGACCATTAACCACTCTGTTGGCACAGAACGTTGCCCAGGGTACACCATAGGAGGTTGTCTACACGTCGTACCCGAGATGTGATGACGCAATGATGGTCATTATGATGTTGTAGAGCCGGGGTGAGTCTTAAACTAACTCAGGCCTAATTAACCAAACCCTGGTGACTATTAGGATTATTCCCCCAAAGGTACCAGCTGAGAATCAAACCCGGAACCCCGAAGCTCGTATCCAAGTGCACGGACCACTACACCAAGGGGCCGGTTTATTGAAATATACATTTTTAATGTGATTTTAATTTAAAAAATTATTTACTATCAATAATTGTTAAAATTTAAAATAACGGTTGATACTATTTTTTATGCCTTAAAATAATTATTGATTCCAATACAAACAATTTCAATAAGCATTAAAGCCACGCACTTTTAAATTTAATTACAAACATTTTCAAAGAAACTGATTCGAATATTTGTGTTTCATTTCCAACTAGGCTGAATGAATTAATATATATTTATGTACACTTTGTATACAATGTTTACAGAATTAAAAATAATTATCACATAAACCGAATAAGAATTTCCTTTTGATTTTCAAAACGTTAATTTTGGTTTTCTAACATGCATAAGAAACTCTTACTTAACTCAATTCCAAACCCTTCTTTAAAGAAAATACAAGTTGGAAGCAATTAAAAAAGTACAAAAATCAATTTCCACGCCTATACATCTCATGCGAAGGGTAAGTAATTAATACGGTTCGTTTTGGTGCTATACAGCTCACATAAAAGATGCCGCTGTGATTTCAAATTACAGGTACACACATATAATGATGCACTATGGTTTACAGAAGAACGATTTTTAAAGAGGATATTTTATGAAAAATAAATGTTTTTTTTTTCTATTTTGAAAGATCAGAAGTTAACATTAAAGAAAAAAAAGGGTGGGAAGGGGGGAGAAATAAAAGGTTAAGGACACGCTTTCTATCAAGTTGAATATTTTTTTTAAAAGGAAGAAAAAAAGATCAAAGCATATCTTTGTATTAAGTGAAAATATCGTGGCTACACGAAACTCCCTTGTTTCGAGAACTTAAAACTCGTGGCACGGAGACGTTCTAAAGTGAACTCGTACATATTAACATCAAAAACTAACAAATTGCTGTAGAGTAGTAGGTGAGAATCTATCATATTTTAAACCAATCTAAAGAGCATTTTTCTATCAAAAGTTTGTTTTTAATATCACCATAGGTAAATGCTTTAAAATTGACTTGAAAAACTCTAGCAGATGCCCACAGTAAAATGTTATTTATGATTAGTGAAAATTTGTTTTTGTTGGATGAAATTAAAAAAAAAACGTTTATGAAATGCCTTCTTGTCACACTCTAATTAGTAATAGAGTTCATTTAATCTGGTTTAAAGATCTATAAGTTCTACTTGAAAAGCATGATCGATATCAACGTATACATTTACTTATAAATTATTATTATTTTTATTATTATTAGAACCGCGTCTTACTATCCGTCTGGGTTATACGCACTTACGCTAATGTGTAATAATAGGGTGATTGTGAGATGAAATGGAGGACCTACAGTTTAAGGTGGAATCCGAACAACGGTGGAGGCCTGGCATTCCTCACATTCACAGTTTGTGAATAATACATATCTTGTAAGAGGTGAAGGAAAGGTTTTTCAGATAAATCTGTGCCGGGACCAAGTATTGAACCCCAGACCCTCAGCACAGAAGTCTGACACCTTACCCCTAGACCACCAGGTCAACCTTTACTTATAAAAATTTTGATTGTTGACTAAACTGTTTTTTTTAACATGAGCATCCTATACAATCGTAGAAAACTTGGTTAATATTAGTTGTAAGGCATATTTAATAATTAATTTATGTTTAATAATTCCCAAGAATATATTTTATCATAACCGCAGCACTACTAAAAGTGTATGATTTTTTTAAAATATTATATATATTACATATTTATGTTAACTAATTATCCAACTATTAATTATTCCTTAACGTTTAAAATATTAATATTCTAAATATATATTATTCCATGGGAATAGTATAGACTGCCGGAAATTCAGGTTTTAAATAATGTTGGAATTTTTGTTGTTTCTTTATGAAATAATCCCTTTCACAATAAACGAATCAATTATAATAGTTAGGTCTAGCTTTGGCCCGGACATTAATATAGTTTTTTAATAATGTCAATTTATGCTAGCTAGTGTATTTCTAATAGTTATCCGAAAAGGTGATTCAAATGTAAACTTTGGAACCTTCAGAATACCAATGTTCACCCTACTTTGATATCCTTAGAAATCGTATTCATTCGTTTGAGAAGGGACGAGGCAGTGGGCCTGATATATTCAGATTTAAAAGTTCAGATCAATAGTTAGTTGGCTTGACTTCATTTGGTCTAAAAGTAAGTTGGCTCTAAAGTCATTTAGCCTAAATTCATTTGGCCTAAAATATATTTGGCTTAGAAGTAATTCAGTCTAAATTCATTTGGTCTAAAGTTATTTGGCCTAAAAGTTATTTTGCCTGAAAGTCATGTTGCCTAAAATTTATTTGGCTTAAATTCAGTTGAGCTAAAGTAATTTAGTAAAATTTATTTGGCCTAAAGTCATTTGGCATCAAATAGATTTCAAATAAAACAAATATACATATATTTTTAAGTTCACTAAATATCAGTTGGCCTATAAGTAGGTTGGCCAAAAGTAGGTTGGCCTAAAAGTCAGTTGGCCCAAAGTCAGTTGGCCTAAAATCAGTTAATCAGTTAGCCTGTTGAACTAAAGTCAGTTTCCCTAAACTAATTTTGATTAAAGAGTAATTTGCCCTAAAGCCAGTAGGCATAAAATCATTTATTCTAGAGGTAATTTGGCCTATTGTAATTTAGACTAAAAAATAAAATAGTAACCATCAGGTGTCCTAGAAAAATATATACTGTTTGTTTTTTATCTGAATAAAGAGAGCAGAAGTAATGGGAGGTGTTGTTAAGATATTTCTAGAAACATTAGCATTACTGAAAATTTAACATTTGTTATTCTTTTTTAAAATTTAGTTATAAGGTAATTCAAATATTTAATAAATTACTTTCTATAAGCAAAACACAAACAAAATTGCAACAATAAGTCACTTTTAACTATAATTTACATGTACTTTATTTTATCCATTATTAAATTTAAAAAAAAACATTATAGGAAACAAATGCCACGTGTGTACAATATTATCATAATGCTACAAGCTATAAACTTATAATATGTTGGTTTTGATTACAAGAATATAGATTTTATAATTATGATAAAACTAATAAATTCATATTTCAAATCAGTATTAAATGGATAAGGAAGATTTGAAGGGGCTTTAAAATAATACAGTAAGTATATATCAACGTTTGTCTTATAGTTAAACACAGCACAATTACAATCTATTTCAACAAATAACGTAGTTCTTATTAATATTGGGCCTTTATGTTTTTAATTTAACAAAGCCCTGTCAAAGATACACAAGTTCTTTTTTTAAAGATTCTTACACAAATATTCTTCATTATGGACGTTATTATGAATAATTTGTTGTGCAAATATTTGAGTATGCGTGTAGATTCATCGTTATAAAGAATAGTTTTAAGTCCTCTGTAAAATAACATGGGCTCTCAGAGAGAAACACCTTCGCGATAACGGATTTAATCAATAACGGATATTGCTATAGATGCATTTTATACATAAAATCTCCAAATAGTAGGAAGAAATTGCAATAAACAACCTGTAATATATTTAAAATACAGATTTTTGAAATTAGTTGTCTCATGTGCAGTGTTAGCAGTCTAACCTTTCTCTGCTAAAGAAACAGTTCGATTGACAAAACAGATATATTTTGTCTGTAGTAGCTGCAAAAGGGCTTACAAAAATATGAGATAGGAATTAAGATTGAATCTAAAAGTCAAAATGACAGCCAAGGATCCTAGTTACCAAACGATTGAGAATCATACGTTTATAAATAAAAAAAAAATGTTAATCTTTGAGCGTACTTTATAGTTTATTTTAAGGTTTAAATAATAAATGTCTATATTTACCACGTCCTTACTGTTTTTGTGTCGAAAGAGCAAGTTCTTTATTATTGGTATTCATATAAATATAATCTTTTTCTAAAAGTGTAGATCTAAAACCGAACTGTATTTTGTTTATTTTGTCATTTAGGTAGATATATTTATAATACGTATCCACCTTTGCTATATTGCCCTCATTTTCTTTCAAGATGGCCATCGTTGTCCCTTTGAAAATCCGATTAGCAAAAGCTGAGAAAAAATAGGGAAAGTAAAAAGTATTTTGTGGCCATAATCTTGAAAGAAAATAGTGGAATCAAATTGTAACTATCCCATGTGTTATCTGGACGTCTGAGTTATGTCCATGTATGATTTCAGCACAAATTTCTTAGTGTTTCTTTGCGGGAAGGAATAACAGACACCAATTCATTTTAATACAGGATGGGGCGGATACAATAAGACTATGCGTTGCGTGCTTTCATATTTTCTGACAGGGTTTATTAATTAATAAACCCCCATACAAAATTCCATAGAAGTCAAATCTGGTGAATGTGTAGGTAAACGAACCGGCTCCTGTTTTTCTATCTACCTATCATTGTAGTATCAGTCCGTTATTTCTCAATCTCCATGTGATTACTGCTTTGGACAACAATCGTGCTGATAGTCGTGGATATTGTTTGTACTAAATTTATTTCTTGGAGCATTACAGGTAATTCCTGCGACATAAACTTCTTACACTCTTGTTCAGTAAACGTCCTTTAAATAAAAGAGGGCCAGATTAATTTACCTCCAATAATTCCCCAAAAAAACATCGATGCTTCATGGCCGTTGTTATTCGACTGTTCATATCCATCGTGAATTTTTTACCTCCCAGTATGCATATTGTTCTGATTTGTTAGTAAATTTGACTCATCGGAAAAAAAGACGGACTAAAACTAAATGTTATATATTCTTACTTGCCGTTGCGACCAAAGACAATATTACACCTGTTTCTGAAAATCAGCTCCAGGAAGCCCTTGATTTCCCCAAATATGGTAAAGATGGAATCTATGACTGATAAGTATCTTTAAAACACTCTTTTGAGATATTCCATAATAGCGAGATTTACTACGAGAACTTACGTATGGATTAAGGGCTATTACAACTAATATAGTGACTTCATTCATTAATTTCAGCAAAGTCATACACGGACCCTTCCATCTTTTGTAAATTTCTACACAGCTTGGTAACTACGTGGTGTAAAATCTCTCTCGGGGTAACAATCAGTGTGTGAATCTCTCAACTTAGTGAGATTTTATTCTCAAAGTGTTTGGTAACTATTGTAAATACATCCATCACTAGTCAGCTTGTAAGTGAGGTATCATGTATTTGAAATAAGAGGAATTTCCTGTTAAATCTGCACGTAGGTCTATGAACGCTTTGTCTAGTTGAGACAGAAATTGATCTGTAGGAATAGCTGTCTCAAGTATCGCGTGATTTTATGACGTGGATGTAGGCCCATTGGTTGGTGCTTTATTCCGTCAACGGATGGATCTTCTGTAGTTAGCTGAATTTAATTTGTGTATCCTAGAGCAGAGCTCTGGGCAGTTGGTTCTAAGAGTTGGTTCCAGGCAGTAGTTGTACACAATTAATGTATACAATTATTTTATAAAGTGAAGGGACGATGTGTGAGTTCAGCGATGGCGTGCCTTAAGTTACATGAGTACAATAGTGGTTAAGACAGTGGCTATGAAATGGTTAGGACAGTGGTTAGACATTCAGTTGAGTGTAGGGGGAGGGGGGCAGTTGTCTGAGTGTGAATAAGTGTCATGAAAAGGTGTATTAAGCTTTTGCCATGTGCTTGTTTTTATGTGACAACCGTTTAGAGAGATTGCCGACTTAAACCGAAATAAAAATTTTGATTTAAGCTCAGAGGTGACTGGGGGACGGATGGACTCAAGGCTCGTCACTATAACAACTGTGTATTAGTGCATTTTTATTTAATAAACATAATATTAGTGTTAATTGTCTCAGATTCACTAAACTATCCTAGATGAACCACCCACATTACAGTGACATAGGTGTGATGAACACTCAAGTGAAAATCTGACACACAACTTCGTGACTCTAAAATCCCGTTCCTCACATATTGGTGTAATTGTGAGGTTCTTACACTCTACATCGTGAGTTAATACAAGCCGTCACATTTAGGTATAGCAGAAGCGGGCTTTTTATATATTAAACTAGGAGTAAAAAACCGACCTTTACAAGCGTATAAAATAATGCTTCTTCATTTACGTTTCTTTGTTGTTCACTCTAAATTAAAATCATATACTCTATCGCTAATAGCCAACCTTTCTATTCTTTTTAATCACAACATTTAAAGATCCAATGCTTAATTTTTACAAAAGAACGAAATAAGTTGAATTATTTCACACTGAATAATAAACTGAACTGATACTATCTGAATGAAAATAATTCGGAAAATTTTAGTAAATAAATCATGTTCATAGCAGTTTAAATATTTACAACACTACGAACACGATTTTTAAATATTTACACCCGTACTAAAATAATACTCTCGCATGTAAATATTTGATTTCATTATTAATATTAATAATTTTAGTATAAAATTAAATGATTCATCCTGAATGAATAGGCATATATTTAGCATTACAGAGCTAATTAAATGCTTTTACAAATGTGAACAAACACAAATTGTATTTAAATATTTATGTTATTAATATATTTTATTGTTGTAAATTATTAAGCTAATTATTTTATCTTGATTCCATGTATATTTAATTCTATTCCACTACCTATTAAAACAATAAAATGAAAAACTAGCCATAAATTAATAAGATTAATTTAAAAAAAAAGTTTCTTTATTAGATTGTAAAAGAAGAGGACATTTATAAGATAGAAATTGAAATTGATAAGCTTGAAAAATGCTTTATAAAAATTAATAAATCAGAAGATTCAATATAACATGTAGCACTTTAAGAAATAATCATAAATAACATGTTGGAAAATTTGATATATTGAATGTTTAAGATAAAATTAACGTTTGTTGTTAGGAGATATTAAATTTAAAAGTATTATGTTAAAATGTAGTCCAAAAGGAAAAAACAAGAGATGATAAAAAATTATATACAAATATAGAAAAAATTTATGTATTTTTAGTTGATTCATACGCAAAATATACGAATCATTAAAAATATAGTAAAAAAAAATTATTTAGAAATATACAACTAAATCCTTTCAATTAAATAAGAAATTTAGTTTTGAGAAACAATTTAAGTATAGTGTAAGAATATAAAGTATTTGAAGATTTTCACAAATATTAAACTAAAGATTTTGGAATTTAATTGCACATAGTAAAACACTTTAAAATTTGACTTGAACTTAGAGAACGACAAAAATCATTATAATGATATTTATTTTTTAAAGTATGTCATATAATTTAAAATTGTGTACCATCTGTATTTTTATAAATCATTTTTTCAGCTTAAATATTATTTAAGTCCATATCCTTTTAATGTACTAATCATTTACACTCCCATGTATCAGAAAAACTTTTAACTCGTAGGCTTAGGCCTATCCTATTCTTAAATAACACCTTACTACAAACATTTCGTGAATCTTAACAAAATGTTAGTGATACAAACTAACCTACAAAATTTGAATTTCGTACGTGCTACTGTGCAAAGCTGCAAAAGTTTTGGTTTCATATATTTGATCAACGGAACTAAAGAAAAAGCGTATGGCCCTTATGAGTCGTAAGACACGGTGCTAAACAAAGAAAGATAATTAAAGATAAGATATAATTTAATCAAATTTAAAGAAGACTATTTTTATCTATAAACGACATACTATCCAACTAAATCACTAGATCCACTCTGCCATCTTTTAAAATCGCAATAAATTATAGCTAATGTTTCCGAATACAACTTAGACATTAAGGCCAAACTACTGTAGAAAATTTATTAAAAGTGATTTGGACTAAAATTATTTAACCTAAGGTCATCAAGCCTAAAGTCAGTTGAACTAAATTATATTGGCCTAAATGTCAGTTATACTAAGATTAATTTGGCCCAAAATATTTTGGTGGTGATTTATTTCATTTAATGCCATCCAGCCCAAAAGGCATTTCAAATATAGATAATGGTAAGATACAATCGCAAAAATGTTCTCATATTAATA
Source organism: Timema genevievae (assembly GCA_902155825.1). Classification (NCBI taxonomy): domain Eukaryota; kingdom Metazoa; phylum Arthropoda; class Insecta; order Phasmatodea; family Timematidae; genus Timema; species Timema genevievae. The sequence goes on along the minus strand of CABFWO010000691.1, from coordinate 192,575 downwards.
AGTGTAGCTTTAAAGAAAATTTAAAAAAGAGGATTTAGTAAACTACTCTTAAATAAGTTTTACTAATAAAAACAAACACATCATCTTGGTAGTAACAATAATCACTCTTTATATATAAAATAATGTTCAGCCAAATTGTTCAAAATATTTAACAACTTTCAAACTAAAAAGAAAAACAGTAAAAATACTAATTACCCTAAAACATTTTGTTCATTGTAAAAATAAAAACTTATTCTTATTTATCATGAAAAACTATTTACACCATTCTATTTTAAATTGAATTTTCAAGGTAACTTTACAAAATATTAACATTCTATTAAATCTTTTGTAAGTAAATTTTCCTTAAACAGATATGTTTTTGTTAAATCAGAATACATTATTATTTTTATGTAAAATAGTCTGCCGATATAATTTTGAACCAAATCGCAAAAGCTATTTTTATCATATCCAAATTAAAAAAAAAAAGTCATCAGTAAAATACCTACAACCAAATATTCCCTCCAAAATATGTATGTATACACTATTATTTTTAATGTTCATGTCAAACACTAACAAAATGAACATTTTAAGCAAAATAGTTACATCCATTTTTAAAATAATTTGAATTTTCTAAAATCACTCCTCAGTCAATGACCATTTACTGAATTTTCATCCAAAACAAAGTATATATATCAATTTGTAGTTTGAAACGGTTCTAATATACACATTTGGAAACAACACGTTTGAACCATTTTACAATTATTTAGAGTCATTGAAAAATTAATCAACAGTAAACTACCCATGAATTAGATTTTACCTCGAAAACAAATATTTTTCATACCAAACATTCCCAACCAAATCATTATGTCCATTTCTAAATATTTCAAATTTGTAAAGAATCAGTCATTAGTAAACAACCCATGAATGAGTTTTACCCTAGTAACAAGTAAACAGTGTTATTTGTTTTGTCTAACACTACCAAGATATCCATTTAGAACCAAATCATTCTAGTCATTCATTCAAAATTTTCAAGTTTTTGAAGAATTACTCATATGTTAACAATCCATAAATGAGTTTTTACCCCAAAAACAAGTATACATTGTATTAAGTCATGTCAAACCCTCCCAATATACCCATTTGAAACCAAATAGCTAGAGCCATTTTTTAAATCTGTCAAGTTTTTGAAAGATCAGTCACCAGTAAATTACCCTTCAAGGAAATTTTTTTCTGTAAATCAATTATACATTGTTATTTCTCGTGTCAAACAAATCGAAAATATTAATTTTAAACAAAATCGTTAAAATGATTTACGAAATCTTTGGAAATTAAAAAAAAATTAATACATTCATCACCCTTAATTTATGGGTGAGGGTAAGTAAAAAAATGGCATTTTGTGGTATAGCTTTATAATATCTAAATATCAAGTTTGAACAAAAACCATCAAAACATTTTGGTTTCGTGGCCAGGGACAGATAAAATGAGTGTCAGACAGACAGACATGGAGACAAAAAGAATTGTAAAATCAATTTTCTTTTTTTTTTTTCATGTTCACATAAATGTAAAAATATTTTTATTATCTTGATTTTTTTTTTCACGATTACAATACTTTAATTTTATATGAGAAAGTGAAAAATCCACTGTGTAAATTTGACTAGAAACAAGTTGCCCTAAAGTTATCTGGCCTAATAGTCATTCGGCCTAAATGTCAATTGGCCAAAACATCAGTTGGCATAAAGTCATTTGGTCTAAAGTCATTTGTCCTAAAAGTCAGTTGGCTTGGATGTCAATTGGCCTAAAGGGAGTTAGCCTAAAGATTTTGGCCTAAAAACATTTACTGCGTAAAAGTAAATTGACTTAAGGTCAGTTGCCCGATATTCAATTGGTCTAAACTCAGATGGCCTAAGAGTCAGTTGGCCTTAAGTCGTTTGGTATTAGGCATATGCCATTTATATATATATATATATATATATATATAGATGACGCGTACCCGTTTGAGAGACATAATTAATGTCTAGCTGGAAGACAGTTAAAAATTAAATAGCCAAAGCTATTATTTATGCTTTTTAGTGAGGATTACTCCATCTAGATATCATATTCTGAAAATTGAAAAATGACACCTGGACACGGGAAAGGTCCCGGGTTCGATTCCCGTGTCCAGGTGTCATTTTAAAATTTCCTGAATAATGAAGACGGTTATTAATATTATTTGTATAACAAATCTTTAATTGATATCATATATTATTTTAAAATAGAAGTCAATTTAAAGATATGTTCTATTAATCATAATCAAGCCTATATGAAGTGGTATTGCAAAACATATATATTTTCTAGGGGAGAGTCCATTTCAGTAAAAAAAATTGTGATTAAACTAGGATATTTATTATCACAATATAATCCATTATTATTGTAACAAATATACATCTATAAATGCTTGCCCATTTAAAATATAATATACAATATTACGGATAGCGTTTAGCAACAAGCAACCATGCGCCTTTTTTTTTAACTATTAAAGGGTCTTTTCTATGCAGTAAATAAATATGCAAGTATTTCATCCATTGTGCTGCAATCTACAGCTGTACAAACATAATTCCATTTTGTAAATTTATTTTCTTCATTTAGGATTATATAGCCAACCTTCGGAATGCATTATTATAAATAGATATCAGTCATTTAATGACATGCAACAAGCATTCAAGCTATACAATTTTCCGCCTTGTTTACCTCAACTTTTCTTATTTGTGTGTGTGATAGATATTTATAAACTAGGTAAGTATTCATTTTTATGCTATAAGCTGTGGATTATTTGATTTTAGGAAGATGACTGGATGGATCTAATAAGCAACAGTCACCGAAATATTGAAATGAAATTTACAAAAATAACAATGTCTTTTATGAACAGTTCCACTGGATATTTGGGAGTAAGCAACAAATTTGACAGTACTAGCAAGAAATCAATCTGGTTCCAAATACAAGAAATAAATTTAGGTAAATAGAAGCCTTTCATTTTATTTGTGAAAATGAATAATGATGCCGATGTAAACTACTCCGAAATCGTCTTTAAGAAAATAGTACTTGGTTGTTCAACAACTACAACATTTGCGATGGAGAATCTTGTTTATATTGGGCCTGATGGCAAAGCAAAGTCATGTCCTAAGCTAGAATATATTAAATATATACTTCATCTTATTATTGAGGAAGCAGTGCCATTTTATAAAATATTTATTTATTGAGGCCCCACTTCCTATTTTTAAAAGTAATTCATACATACTTACATACTTTATACATACTATATAAATATAAATTCACTCTATATATGTAAGTAGATACAATTATATATTAAAAATGTAAGGGCAAGATAATTATTCCACTAGTAGTTATTTCCTGAATAAATGTAATTAGGTGTAGATCTTAAGTTGAAAGCATTAATATTTTTAAATATAACTATTTACATCGAGACCTGGTTTCAAAGATTATATATTATCTCCTATTACAATAATGTGTTTTAAACCTCTATTACATTTCTCTTACAGGCCTACAAACAATCACATCGATAATTCCAAAAATAATAAAGTCAGTCTCTTATTGATCCTTGTTTGTTATGTTACGTTGGCTACTGCTTATTAAGGTCCATAGGTATTGGGTGAGAAGATAAAATCTGTTTCCCTAAACTTTAACGCCTATTCGCAGGTTTTGGGTTATGGATTATAGACCAATTTAAGGGTTTTAGGAGAAATTCTGGGGGTTATTGAGTAAGTAAAACAGGTTTATAATTAATAATCTCTTGGGCCTAACACTTAGATATATTTAAGCTTAATATGGATTATAATCGGATCGTTGGTTCCCTTCTATTCGTCCTCTTTTCGTAGATAGTGTACTCTTGCAAGCTTTGTCTGTCTACTGGTAAATAAGGTTAAGACTAATAGCCTAATAGGGTTTAGTGGGTGACGCAAGGCCTCTAGCTAGGTTATATCTAAGGAACCTGCTCATGGGGTCTCTGTGTAGAGGAAAGAGGTTATGGTTGTTTGTGAAAGGGGGAAGGGGGGCAGAGGATGACCATTATCAGATGAATACTAGGATTAAGTAAGATCACATTGGTGAAGGAGACGAGAGGGTGAATGAGGGTCTGTTTCTAAAATAAGCAGACGCTATTTTAAATAGTAGAGTAAAACCATTAAAATACTATATTTGTTTTCATATTTTGATCTACATTGGTTATTTAAATTTTCCTTGGCTTTGTTTTTCATATTGTTAAAGCTGAGTTAAGAGATAAATTAAAAAATTAGGTTTATATTTAAACATATTTATAAGAATGTATAAAAAGTATCTTAGTTAACAATGTGATGATTAATTATACCAAATACTATAATTTATATTTTACTTCATTATGAAGGAAAGTTATTGGCTAGTGAAAATAAATAAATTGAAGAAAACTCATTAATTAGAGGTTTTGTTCCTCAATCTATCTATAATTCACACCATGGTCCGGATTCAAAGTTATCACCTCGACCCCATTCTGATAAGTTTTTACCTAAATACAAAATATAATTATTTAGCTACTATAAGATAACATGAATATATGTTTAATACTATAAAATAATGTTTATAGTCAATACAAATGAAATACTTAATTCTAAAATTAATGTATTCAGTGTTGCAAATTATTTAGAAATTCTTGGAGCAATATTTAAAATAATTGGTACGGAAATCCACATGGACTTTCTCGCTCTAATATTAAAACTGGAGATATATACTTAAAACTGGTAATATATGTGAATCGAAATAATATACACTAGCAAATCCATGCATAAATTGCACTATAATTATTTTTAAAAAAAGGTTGAGTACCGATTTTAAGTTTTATTATTTTATTTTTAAGGAATTAATGTTCTCATTTGTATGTTTGGACCAATAAATAAGATCGATATTGGGTCCACAAGAATCAACACTTTGTATTGAAATTTTGAATTACGTATATAGTTTTCTACATTTTATTAGGTGTTGCACATCTTCTGGTTATTGCATTGCTATTAAATTCCTCATTTTTAAATTTCAACCATTAGAAAATAATAATAAAGACTATTGGGTCCAAAATGGAGACAGATCTTTGTTGTACAAATATATTTCCTAAGATGTTTCAGGAAAAATAACATAAACTTTTTGAGAGACATATTTTTAATTACTCTATGGCATTGGAGAATTATTGGGTTAAAACTTAGATAGTATCTCTTTGCAACCAAAACCCACAACATTGTATTAATATATTTGCGAATCTCTCAGAAACTGTTAGATTTATAAAAATATATTTCAATTAAAAGTTTTTTAAATATTACTACGATTTTGCAATGAAAATTTATTAATCATCTAAAACATATGCGTAGATACGGTAGTTTTCGCCTCTATAAAGTACTCTAAAAGTCATTTTCATAGAAAAATTTAAATAGCCATTTTATTTGTGATATTAATCAACGCCTTGTTACAAATTTTAATCAAAATCGTTATAGCCGGTTTTGAGAAAACCTGTTTTTTCTCTCTTTTCGCTTTTTAATAATCTTCTTTTAATCTTAGGGTTAAACAGACACACAGACAGGTTGCATTGAATAAACCACTTTTTAGGTTTCGAGGGGACATGAGACGTCAACATCCATCAACATTTCAGGCTTGAATTTTTTTTTTCGGTAGCAATACTTTACCTTTAGTGTTTGAAAAGAATATATATATTTGCGTATAGCTTGAAATTTGTTGGTTTCATTAAACTTGTTTCAGATAAAATATTTGTATTATAAATAGCTCTACATATTAGCAATGATAAGTAGTTTCATATCTCAAAGAGTTATGGAAATATGATGACAAATATGAATTTACACATCAGACCAGAACCCTTAAAGTCATTTTGCCGAAATATTGAGAGTATCTATTTTGTTTGGTATATTTATAAATGCTTAGAAATGAAATATAATCAAAATCGTTATAGCCGATTTTGAGAAAATCGACTTTTTCTCTTTTTGCCCTTCAGTAAATTACCCTCAATCTTAGGGTTAGATATCCAATTCCAAAAATCCCTTGGGGCAACCATATGGAAACTCTAGATACCAGGCTTTAGCCCGATTGGTAAAATAGTTTAGGCTCTATTTTGAGGTACAAACAGACAGACAGACGGAAATTCAAAAAAACACTTTTTCGGATTAGGGTGGGGGGGTCATGAAAAGTCAAGAATCATCAAAGTCTCGAGTTAGATTTTTTGACGATAACAATAATTTCTTTACCTGTAAGATAGCGAGAAAGTAAAAATATTGATTGCATTGTTTTCGAAAAAAGAATTTATGGAAATTGATAAATAAATACTTTTGAGTTTAGTGAATATCAATTATAATAATATATATTAAACATTTTATCAATATAGTACTCTTTTTATTTTCTAAATGATTTACTATTCGTATGGATCAGTAATTAGTTCTAAAGAGTAAATTTGTTCCTTTATTGTTCAAGTTCTACTACCTGTCCCTATTATCTACATCTCTTCACAAAGGAGGTGGCCATAAGTGTACACACATTAGCGTGAAGAGATACTAGGAGACCACTTATGAAAGAAAGAGCTCAATTTGCAAAGTCAGAATTCCAACCTTATTTACTACATCATTACCAAATTAGACTAGACCAGACAGTGCCAGTCCTAGGTAATTTCAGACCTCCTTTGAGCTTTAGAATGTTGGCTCAATAATTTTTTTATAAAAAATTAGAGCTATCCGATCACATAACAAGTTAGACAATATGAGCCAGATTAGTCAAAAGCCATAATAGGATAGTCACATTCATAGGCTCTTAAAAAAATGGAGATATAAAATACATTTGTGTATATATATGTATATGTTTGTATAAATTTGTATATATATTTATCTTTTAGCACCGTGTTTATGTACTAATTACGCTAATGATTTTAGGGATTAAGAAGGTTAATCTTCAAGGAAGTGTATCCACATTTTCGTGGAGGAAGAGTGGAAAACCATTTTGAAAAAACCACCCTCAATACACCCGATAGAGATTAAAACCTCTTCATCGGAAGTCTAGTGTACTGAGGAAGTAGTGCGTAGGACTATGGGGCCACTGAAGTGGGTTATGTATATTTATATAGACATATATATTTATATATACATTAATATATATGTATATTTATATAGACATATATATTTATATATACATTAATATATATAAATATAAACACAAACCAGACCTTACATTATGTTTAATTTTTTATCCCTTTAATTGATCTACGTTTACTTAGGAGGAGTCTTGGAAAATTAAGGTTTTTTATTTGAAATGAATAAGTAAAATAATTTAATACGCAACAATTAACACGGTTTTAATGATTCTAATAATACGTCAACCTACAAGAAGAGTTGTTAAAATAGGTATACTTCTAATAAGGAAATATATAAAATACTGTCCATAAAATAATACAATATGTTTCAGTGGCCTTAAAAAAAATCAATAACTTCAAGGTGCACCCATTAGTTATTATTTTACTCGTTAGCAACGCATCTTACTGACCTTCAGGATATACGCCAATGTAATAACTATACTAATGGGCTAAGGATGAGGATAGTTGGATTAAAGGAAGTGTCCCCACATTTGCGCGGAGAGTGTAGAACAATATTTAGGAAAAACCACTCTAAGTACACATGACAGAAATAGAATCATCATCTATCCCTAATCGGCAATCCATTCTATTGAAAGTGTGATGTCCTTGACAATGCGGCTAACGAACCAGGTCATTAGTTATTATGGATTATCGTGTATGTATTTTGTTATTAAATAATTTATCAACTTTTGTTCAGACTTAAAAACAAAATAATTTTTTTTAAATAAAACTATAATTTCCTAGGATTTACTTAGGCCTTTATTGAATGAATTAGTAATGTTTAAAATTCTAATTTAATTTGTTCTGGTAAAAAAAAACTTTTGTTTGAATATATAATACCATATTTTTCTTTCTTCATAATACCGCTCAATATGTTATTCAAATTAAGTGATTAACTATGCTAGATTTTGAGCGTTAATTTCGAGTATTTAACCTCCAAAACTTTTTTAAAATTGCAAATATTCTAGGGAGGTTCAAGTATGCCACAGAAACAAAGCTTATAAGAAACATATGTCATATTATAGTATTATAATATATCATACCTCCAGAGATATAACTATAATATAGAACTGCCTCAAACTGTGATAACGTGTATATATAATTCAATAAATAAGTTTTTATTTAGTTCTAAATTAACTAAAATATTTCATAGATTAAATTCAAACATTCAACATTATTCCATGAATGCTTATAAATAACTAAAAATATTTAATTTTACTTTGTGGGTTTTAGATTAATTGTCTTAGATAAACTAGTTTTAAGTCCTTTTACATATCTCCTCTGACATCGTAAGCTGCTACCTTACCATAATTGTTTAGCTAACAGGGGAGTTCGCTAATGCTCACAATTCACACAAGACAATGGCATTTCAAACATGTAAACATTAAACTGTTTTGGATTGGTCTTAGACATTTTGGTCCGCTATTTAGATATTTTCATGAAATATTATGTGGCTTTATTAAGGACAGGTTTTACCGTATGATCATAGTTAATTTTAAGCGATAAAAATAAAATTTGTGAGTAATTATACCTGTTTGTGTAGGCTTACTTACCATCCTCTATAATAAGCCATACTGTCACTTATAAATATGAATCCTAGTTTTATGTGTGATCGTTAAGGGTTTCATTATGTGTATATAATTTGTTCCAAATTGGTGTATTAATATTTTTTTCAAACATAGATAGTACCAATAAAACAATTTAATTTTTTTAAATATAATCAAATCAAGTATTTTGTGTGTAAAAGTGTATCGTGACACTTTGGTAAAGTTTTGAAAGTAAGATAAGATTTCAAACCTTTTCCACTCCGGAAACACTAATAAATTTGTCAAATATTATGCTCTTAAAAATAAAACAACAATTTCTAAAAAGGGAGTAATATTTGTCAAACAAGTTTATTTAAATAATAATATATAAAATGTTCCTAGAAATAAGACTTTTTCCTGTAAGGGTCCAGGAATATTTTATTAGTGTATTGATAATGTCCCAAGCGAGCAACCTAATTTGTACTCCTAATTTGGTTGAAGTAGGATAAAATCGTCACCTTTCCTCTAAATTTTTGCTTTATTTTAACTATATCAAGCCAGATTAAATAGTTAAATTATAATGTGGGCCTGAAAATCTTTATTCAAAAATCAAGAGTTATTACAAGACTAGTTATGATATTTAAGAATACCATATGTGTAAAATACAATAATTTGTTTAAACTGTGGTCACCTTTGTATTCGTAGTTGAACTTTGTTTTTTCCTGTAGGTCCACTTTGAGGTGCAGGGTTTGATGATAGACCCACGATTAGTTTAATGCTGGGATCGAGCTCAACTTAACGTTCACGTAAAGTAACATCCCCTTAGTGGTCAATTAACTCAACGAAACTAGAGTGTGATCAGGATTCACGTAACTTAACGTAAAAAATCGAGCAAAACAGAGAAAATGAATTTTGACTGTTTGATAGCAAATTGTTCTCTAAAATTAATCCAAATTATTTAGGGTTGATTATACTACAAGTAATTAAAATAGATGATTAATGGGTGCTCAAAATAAGGTGTAACAAGAGTCTAGTACGTTTTAGAATTCGCGAGACGCAAACATACTATACCCAATATGTCGTCTGAATTATACAAACAGACAAATGATTGGCTAGCTATAACAGGTGATAGATACCCTTCACTTAATGTTCACGTAACGTTAAAGTTCTCCCCTGGACACCATTTAAAAAACACAAGGAAAATCTTCAGGTTACGTCACGTTACGTTAGGTGAAAGTTAAGTCAACGTTAAATTGATCATGCATGATCCCAGCATTAAGGGTACTTAACATCAAAATTATCACAAGGTCTTAATATAACTCGATTCAAAAATATGATTTTATAGGAACTCTAGAAAGGTGTAATATAATTAAACTTCTCTTAGACAAGCGTTACGTAGCCGAAGGCTTCAAATATTCCAAAAATATAGAAATAAAGATTTGATTCTATATGATTAATAATCCATTTAATAGTACATTTGATATATTTTTATATACTATGTGCAGGAATGTCAAACTATTCCTGACCTCACGTTCACAACATACCTTTTAGGAAATTCTCCACATAAGAACAGCTGGACATCTTGCTATTGTGTTCCATTAAGTTAGATGGCTTAGCCAGGACAGAGTGGGCTTGTTGAGAAAATAAACATTCTTTATGTAAAGCTTCATACCCATTACTTTTAAATACAAACATAGAAGCGTTTCAATAAGAAAGTTTTAAATTTGGCCTATATGTTTGGATAAATATACATATTTCAACTGATTTGATTTAAAATGCATTTAGACAAATGTATAGCTTGTTATTACTACAAGGTGTTCTATCATAGTACGAATCCAATTATTTTGTCAGTGAATTTAGACCACCAATAAACTCTGTCCTAATTATCTTCCTTCAGTTTCCAGAATTTTCTTCTTTCCTTCAAGTCATCCAGTATTTGAATCCTTCTTTTTCCTAAGCACCTTTTTCCCTCAACCTTGCATCCTCCTAAAAATGTTTCTAATAAATATTGCTTTATACATAAGAATCACATCCATAATTGTTCTCTTCAAAACCAATCTTCTTGGAACAGATTCGTTTGTCAGCCTGTCTGTTCACCTGATCTTATCAAGTCTTCTCTAGCCCCCCATTTCAAAGCTTTCCAAGTTCTTTTCCATTTTCCTACTGTTACTGTTCCATACAGCACGCTGTGCCAAATGTAGCATTTCTTCCATTTCTTTCTCAGTTCTTAATTCAACTTTCTGGTCAGCAGTAACCTCTTCTTGTTAAAAGCTTAATTGACCATGGCAATCCTCTATCTAATTTCCTTGCTGTGGTAGGCATCATTGACAGCAGACTTCCCCGGCACTTGAACTGCAATATGCTTTCCAAATCTTGATTTCTAATTTTGATTCTCAATGCATCTTAATTTTTGGAAATCCCCATCACTTTTGACTTCTCGAAGTTTATCTCCCTACCAGCTCTTCTCCCTCTCTCCACCAGCTGGTCCATAATTTCCAGCAACTCTTTTTCATTACTGGCCAACAATGCTAGATCATGTGTGTATTTTAATTTTTTGATGACGCGTACTCCTATCTTGAGTTTTTCACGTCTCTCCAGAGCATCCCTGACAAGCCACTCTCCCTAGTCAATGAAACCAATGTAAGTTAAAAAATAATAAAACAGATATATGATTTATTCTTTTTAATTTGTTATATATTGCTATATAAAAATTTTAATTTATTTTTCAAATTACTCTAGTAACTAAAGTTAAATTTTAATAAAAATCATTTTTGTAACTAGCAAATGACAAAATACTTTCCTAATTATATTTTTAATGCCTGAATTGTGAATAGCGTTACAATTCATATTTTAATTTTCCTCAGTAGTCTTTTAATTTTATTATATTTTAAGACTGAGATTTTCTACAGATAACCATATTAATATTTAAAATTGTGGATATTTTTAATTATAATTATTGGAAGATATAAGTGATATAGTCAAATTATTTTAGAACGTAACAAATCTAAAAACTTGTATGCGACAAACTTAAATATGTGCTATTATATAAATCATATTTAATGTTGAACATATTTCTGGTATATATTATATTTTAATATATGCTAAAATGGTGGGCTAACTAGCCAAGTCCTGTAAAACTCAAAGCATCTGCCACAAATAACGGTCTTGAAATAAAATGTACTTGGATTGCTGAAAATATGCTAATAACTATACACGTCTGTGTTACATACCTCGCCACAACAACAACTTCGCTGAACATGAGCTCCGTTAGACGTGCCCTGCTATTCTCCCGGCCAGCGACGCCGGACTTCACCAGGCCGAGCTTTTGGTTCATCTGACTGAATTTCTGGGGGGCGCACCACAGGCTGTTTTCGCTGGTTATGGCTCACGTGCCAAAGTAAGCTTCATGGGACGTCATCCCCCCACTACTTTACTATGGTGCGCTGAGAGCTGGTGCTATAAAGACTAAGTGACTTGCAGGACAAGCAGACATTATTACTTCATCGTTATCCCAGGATACAACACGTCACACGTATCTTCGATCAAGACATATTCACGAGGAAGGAACGACTGTTCCATGGGACTGGCCTGATCGGCGGAAGAAGTCTGCCACAGCCTTGTGATCGAGAATTGATAGGGAGTAGATGGCTGTAATGGCCGTGATTAGGTTTTAGGAGTAATTTAATTGACTTATTCAAGAGAGCATTAATAACTATTATGTATTTCATGTAAGTGTAGTTTAGTCTTAAACTTTCTGGCTCACAGTGCTAGCCATTGGTGACGTTCTATGTTACTGATATATGCTGGGTCCATCAGACCTACAGTTTAGGTAGTAGTGTGTCCCACTCCATGGGCTGCACGACCATGTTGTAGTCAGCAGTACCTTCAGACAAAAGGGGCTGTTTAGGTTGTTTCAGGCCTAGCAGTGTGTCTTAATATGTGTTGGTCGGCTCTCTTAGAGTTACTAGTGGCGCTTCTCGCCATGATTGTAGTTTGCCTTAATGATTGTTGTTCAACTTGTGGATCTCTTTTCCCTTCAGGCAGGGCTCGCGTTTGTAGAGCTATTTAATGATTATTGTTCGACTTGTGGGTCCCTTGCCCTCCAGGCATGGCTCGCGTTTGTTACATATTTTGATATCGTCCCTTAGGGAGGACGTGTCGCCCCCTTCTGGGTTTGATAGTCGACCGTTTCGGGTTTGATCACCTAGAGTCTGGCTAAAACCAATTGATTATTCGCCGGGTCATTATGTGCTTGGCCTAGAACCCTGGATTGGAACTTTTGTCTACAGTCTAGCTGGAATATGTATAGCTGGAACTAACACTGTGTAGCTTTCAACTATTGTAACTGAATGGAAATAAATTAAGCTAGCCTCACTATCATGGGTAGTCTTCTTCCCATATAGTAGGTCTGCTAGTTTGTTTTACCAAGTTAACTGGCTAACTTATTGTGTAGGGTATTCTAGTAAGTGTAATTGTTTATTTACTAATGCGGTATTTGTGTTTCTAATGGGGGGACTACCCATACCAAGCATAACCAGGGATTTGCCTGTGTTGTACTAATGTTGGTGCTTGCCACCTTGATAACTATAGAGTGGGAACACTAGATAACTCGCTTAGAGGTTATCAAGTTTAGGGATCTATATTAAGCCTAAAACTTTACTAACTGGATAGTGCTTGTATTATTTTTAATGTATGTGTTGATATAACTGATCTCATTAAAGCCTCTCGTTTATCTCCATCAATATATTTGCTTTTACTTGTTTTATATCTTAAATGTATTCCCTGTTTACGTACCCGGGATTTAAAGAAAATAAACCTCCGGTGCATTTTGTCTTTATAATTATTTTGATACTGTCGCTGCCCACCCCCTCTAAGGCACGTCTTATCAGGAATGGTTGTGGAGGGAAGGTTAAGAACCGATTGCAAATATTGAATCGATGCTGTATTTTAAGGTTTTTCTAAAGTATAACTGTATGGAGTATATGACAAACGTATAGACTAATGTGATGTTAGTTACGTCTAGAATAATAAATAGGTTAGAAATGAGACTATTGTCTCAGCGACCTGTATTAAAGTAAATTTCATCAGGGTTGTTGGGTGACCTGGTGGTCTAGGGGTAAGGTGTCAAACTTCTGTGCTAGGGGTCAATCCTCGGTCCCGGCACAGATTTATCTGATTGCCAAACCCTTCCTTCACCTCTGACAAGATGTGTATTAAACACAACTTGTGAATGTGAGGAATGCCAGTCCTCCACCGTGGTTCGGATTCCACGTTAAACTGTAGGTCCTCCATTTCATCTAAAAATCACTCTACCATTACACATTAGCGTAAGTGCGTATAACCCGAACGGGTAGTAAGACGCGGTGCTAATAATAATAATAATAATCAGGGTTTTTACTTGGGAAGTCCGTTCGTCTCCATTGATGTCCACCCCACCTCTGCATGTGAGCTTTCCTACACGGTAAATATATGTTAACTACACAACTGGTCGTAATCCTCTAAGTAAGTTACACGAAATATGGCCTCCAATACAAGTCCTATAGCGTAACGACATCGAACTTCTACACTACTGAGATCCAAGATCCTGAGATTCTCTAGTGAGACATGATAATCCCATATTTAGTCACGAGGTGGTCTATTACCCCTCAACGGTCAAGTTCCTGACCAATCAACAGTAACTATTGCATATTTTCGGGTGACAAACATAATGGTTTAAACATGTGCGGTACCAAGCTTACTTGGAACTGATTAATTAAACACATTGCGCACGTTGTTTGGAGTTAATGCTATTGCTTTGATAGTGAATGTTGTTGTTGTTGTTCCTGGCAATGGATTGTCTATTTAAGCGATATTTACATTACAAAACGAGTAAGAGAGTTGAGCCATCAGAAATAATTATGTGACAGTTACAATAGATAAGCATAATTACCTAGCAATGAAAAATATGATATTTTATAAAATATATTATTGGCTTAAAAGATGATAGTATATGATTTTATTTCTTCCCTTTCCATTTTACTTTCCTTTCCATAAAAAAAATCTTGATATATATATATATATACATACATATATTATTTTCCCTGTAAAAAAGTTTGTAATAGTTAGCTTCAAAAACTTCCTTTATTTCTTTGTATAATATATGCCGTGACACTTTCCCGTATTATTCAAATGTGGTAGCAACCTTATCACCAAATGGCAATATAACGTTGGAAAATGAGGACTAAGAAATAAAAAGCATTAGTTTTGTGGCGTTCCTTTTTCACATAAAAAGGGAAAATAATGTGAGTGAAATATCATCCGCCGAAAATGAGGACGTATAATGGAATTTTCCTAATACGTTGAAAGGAAAATATCACTCCATTGGTGTCACAAGGAGATGATGATGATAATGATTATGTCTGCGGGAGGGTGATTAGATGACAAGGCAATATATCCTTTTGTCCTTACGCGGATGTTGGACTTGGGAGGTAAAAATAACCAGACAGTGGCGATGCTAGGAAAATTAAATATTTAGTCAAATGTCAAGTCTTATAGAGTTTTCGTTAGCTTAGTACAAAGGGAAAAATACCGTTCTATATTATGTAGGCCCCATATGTAAACTACTTAGAAGAACCAGGGGTGGGAAAGTGCCTAACATAACAAAGTTTAATCCTACAAATCCTACAAATTAAAGTGGAGATGTTTTGCAGCCTCATTACAGATTCAATATATTGTCCCCTCAACTGAACCCCCTTTATTCATTCTCATACCTTTTGCTAATACACAAACAAATACTATAGACTATATCTAACCTATTTAAATTTATAATTTAAGATATAATAGTTTAGTAAAATTTGTTTTAGGAGCTATTTACATACTAACAACAAAAATAAAAGTCTTTCCAGAACTCACTTTTACATATATTAATACATTATATTATATTTTTACAGAAAAAATACAATAGTAGTAGTAATTCGCTCATTAATTAGTTAGCATTTTAAAGTGTGAGTACAGATATTTAACTAAAACTAAAATAGTTAAACCGATCTAACTATATATTAAATTAAAAAAGTTTGTCTAAAAACGTTATTAATGGCATAAATTAAAGTTTAACTGTTGTTTCACCATTATAATTATATATATCATAAAATAACACTTTCAAAGCCAATTTGAATTTTAAAATATTAGTATCAAATAATTAATCAATAAATGGGCTGATATAGATTTATTTTGGCCTTTTCTCTCTAAATAATTTTAAAATTTCATCAAACCGAGTGAGTATTAGATAAAAATTCAATCATAAATAATTTCTACCCTCATTCTGAAAGTAGTTTTACGATCAAATAATTTTGTTTTTAGTTAGTTATTTTAAAAGAGTAGATAAAGGAAGAATAATTGTACATCACATTTGATCTGCCTTTTAATTTAATATACATATCGTTTTGTAAAAAATAAATGAACAGTGTGTATAGCTTTAATTTACTTATAAATAATTTTTAGGAAACATCATTAATAAGCTTAAATTTAATAACAGCTTACGAAACTTATTTATGTTTTTACAGCATTGATTCATACATTTTAATGGAAAAATATCAAGACTAAAACTTGAAATTTTAAAATTAATTAAAATATCGGTCTTCGTTTGGTTTTCAAGGCAGCTAGAACGAAAGCAAAACGTCTGCATACAAAAGATAAAGCATTATTTTTTTCAAAAGTGATAATGGAACATGTAACTTTGGACTTAGGCCTACCGATAAAACGTAGCTTTCCTTTCTTTCATATATTTTTTTAAATTAGAAATTAAAAATTCAAGGTTCGGTGAATCAATTAACTCTTTTTGAAAATGACGTTATTTCACATTCCAGTCTCTTGTCTAAAGCCCCTTAGACCCTCATACTCCCCGCATCCGACGAAAAAGTTTGCATTAAAAGATAAAAAGAGCAGCCGACCTCCCTCAAACGTGTGCTTTCAGCTGTCTTCCTTTCTTTCACTTGTTGTCTGTATAGCTTGTACATACATAGATCTACATAGAGGAGGAAACATTCTGCTAAATTATTTCTACGTCCTTTTAATTTAGTTCACGTCACTTGATTGTATTCTGGACTGGTCAGTGGAGGATCTAGCTATTGAGTGTGCCTGAGGCAAGAGTCGGTAGTTGGGGTAGAGGGGTATTATTGGGGATTAGTAGATCTAATGGAAGGACTTGAGGATTGGAGACCAGATTAAGACTGGATTTCGGTCCTTCAAAGTGAAGGATGACGGAAGGGAAAGGATGTCACTGGATTATTTTATTGGAATCGTAAAGAACTCGAACGGTCGTGTTGGATTCATGTGAAATACTGTGGGGGCTAAGTTTATATAGGATGAAAATATAATTACAATTAAATAGAAAATATGGAAACATGAAATATAAATAATGTAAACCTTTTGAAAAATTAATCGTCATCTTATTGAAAAGGCAAGACCCAATGTGCAGTTCTTGTAAAATCTTGATTAGCGTACCGTAATGTTAAGATCATTTTTGAATCCTAGGTAATTATCATGGATGATGCTAATTTATTATATTTTATTAGTTAAAGTTTTTTTCTGTGGATATATTTAAAATCTTTTGTTTTCCCAAGCATTTATGTGGATTTATGTGAGGTATTACAAAGGAATCAACATTTAATTTACACATGCTCAATATAAACACATTACTTGCTAAATTAAATATATAATCTAAAGTTTAAAAAAATGTGTAGAAGCTCTTAGATTTGTATTGGTTTGGATGTATCATTTCTCATTATTAATTATGATACAACCAGGATTTAAACAATTGCTTCTTCTTGGTTGTTTTTAGACTGAAAAATAGTGACACTACGATAACTACCATGGCCTATGCTCCTAAATAGTTGCAGCTATGATAGTTACACAATTTTTGTAATCATCTCAAAAAGTATTAATTCCAGGTATACCAATACTTTAGAAAATTATGTAGCCATGGCTAGGTGGTAAGATTGATCTATGGTGAATAGAGCTGACACTGATTCGATTCTATGTGATGCAGACAACAGTATAAAAACCAAATAAATAAATATCTAGTTTAGTGTATTGAAATGTAGTATTATATGATTGGTCCATTTTAGTTAATTGTTAAATTATATTCTGATATGATCAGCAGGTAAATTTACAAACAAAGAAAAATAAAGACAATGCATAATGTACATTTTGGTAACATACATCACTACCACGACTTTTGACCAATTAAAAATAAAAATACCTAATGGAATATTGATTGCATTACTACAAGGAAGATCAGTGGAGAAATAAAAATAAATACTATTTTAACGTTAAATTGATCTATTTGGAACAAATTAGCAAACATAAAATATAGGGAACTTTATTTAGGTATAAAGGGTTATAGGAAAAGTTATCAGTCTAGAGCCAGTTTAGTGAAAGAGGAGGATGAAAATGGTAATCTGACAGCAGACACGAACAAAGTTTTGAGTAAATAAAACAACCACTTCAAACATAATATTATATTGAATGTTCCTGAAGGTTCCAAATCGGATGTGGGTATCGTCATTAGCCCTAGAGCAAAGTATTAGTGAGGTCAAAGAAGTTATTAGGAAGTTAAGAATCTTAAATCCCCAGGTTTATATTCAATGCAAGAAAAATTAATAAAGGTTGTTGTGACACGTATTTAATAGAAATTCATAAACTGGCATTATCCATATAAAACTATGAGTTATATAGAAGAAAGGTATAATAATCCCCATTTTCAAAAATGGAGATAGAACAGAGTGTAATAACTTTGGAGGTATCTCACTACTACCAACATGTTATCAAATTCTAACTAGTATTATTTTAATGATATTGAAGCGATACTCAGAGGACTTAGTTGAGGATCAAAAGTGTGGATTTTGATGAAATAAGTCAACAATGGATTATATATTTACTATTCCCCAAATATTATAAAGAAAGTGTGAATTTAAAATCTCAGTTCATCAATCATACATAGATTATAAAAAATCCTATGATAAAGTTAAAATAAACATTTTATATTAAGTTTAAATTTTGTTTGGGATACCCAAAAATTTGACAAGCTAATTGAGCTAAGTTTGACTGATATGTTTGGGAGGGTACGGGTTGGATATCTTGCTCTAGAACGCTAGCTGGGGTTTGGTATGAGGGTGGAGTTGGAGAAGTTAATTTAACGATATGGATTCTGGGTGTGCTAGGGTTAGGGGTAGTAGAGAGATGTATGGAGGAGGAAGTGTGGGAGTTAGAGAGGGTAATTTATCTTTATGGTTTTCACGTTTTCTTGCGAGAGGATGGTAGATAATTAGAAGGGAAAGGGGGTTTAGGGGTGGATGGGAGAGCTATGGGGAGATGAGAGAGTTAGCCAGGTTAGAGTGTGGTGGTGTAGTTGGAGAGGGGAACTCAGAATTATGGGTAACTACGTAGGCAACCTGGCTTCCAGGAATTTTCAGTCAGGTCTTAGTTATATGTAGCAATGTCCACGAACAGTAGATTAAGTTAACCGTATTATGGGGAGTAGTGGGTATAAGTGCATCAGCATGTATAAAAAATTCACCTGGAAAGATAATGGAAAGAATAGTGAAAGTATGAGGGAGATAGAGAAGGAGGAAGTGAGGAAGGAGCAAAGGAAGGAGAGGAGGCAGGAGACGGTTGGTTAAAAGAGGGCAATTTAGAGTTATGAAATCAAATAATTTGGGGTGGACGGGAGAACCACAAATGAGGAGGTGGAAAGAAGGATATCGACTCATCCCTCGAAAGGAAATACCAGTTATGGATTTTGGTTGTGGTGTGATAGGGTAGGAGGAAGAGGAGTGATAAAGGAGAAATGAAAGGGAATTAGGAGGTGACCGAGGAGTGATAGTGAGTGATATTGTGAGGTAGTGGAAAGGGGATGGGGAAGAGGAATAAAATAAGAAAGGGGTAAGTGGGTAGTGAGGAGTGGAGAAGTTAGGTGTAAAAGAAGGTAATTTACCACCATGGGTCATGACGTTGGAGGATCGGTTACTTCATGCGAAGATGAATAGAGGGAGTAATGCATCACAATTCGTAGGGAGATTACCATTGGTACTCTTGGTCTTATATATTTATATCATTCCTAAGCCACTCATACTACACCCGAAAGTCTTTTGGGGCCTTAGATTGCTTCATACATACATACATACATATTTACATATTTACATATATACATACCTACATACATACATACATACATACATACATACATACATACATACATACATACATACATACATACATATATACCTACATACCTACATACCTACATACCTACATACCTACATACCTACATACATACATACCTACATACATACATACATACATACATACATACATACATACATAAATACATACATACATACATACATACATACATACATACATACATACATACATACATACATACATACATACATACATACATACATACATACATACATACATACATATATACATACATACATATATATACACACATAAGAACAAACATGGATACATAAATATACAACGTGTATCTAAAACATTGCATTAAACTTTGGCAGGCTGTTCCTTGGGTGAAAATAGAATAACTCACATCAGCTACCTAGAGTCCATCTTAAATATTAAGGGCGGGCGGGATACACCCCTAAAGATAGAACTAAAAACGACTGTTGTGTGAAATATTATTAAAACTGCTTAAGGTATTACAACGAAAATTTGTATACTACTTATAGAAACCTTGATCATTAATAAACTAAATGTGCTGTTACCATTACCCATCCCCATCATGTAAAAACGGGGGGTTGTAACAATTTTTTTCTGCAATAAAATATATCAGAGTAAGTATTACCAATTTTGACTTAAGATTACAAAACATGGAGTAAAAATTAACCAAAAAGATGTCTTGGAGAAAGTGTCTAGTTTTCCCCGTTTCCGAGATTATCACACAAGTTTGAGCTCAGAGACAAGTGTAAATGTCTGCCAGGTAGGCAGCCAGAATCGCAGTTACTTCGCACTGCAATCGTTTAGCAATTTTTACCAGCACATGTGACTATCTATCACGTACATTTGGTAAAAAAGGCTGGTTTGTGTGCTATGGTGGAGAAACTCAGATACTTTTCCTCCTTCATAAGCTCTGATGTGTTACTATTTATTACATTAGTGAGTTATGCTCACACAGCTCACACTTGGTTGGGACTTTATTCATTACACTCAATGGAGTATTGAAAGCTAAATTAAGAAATACAAATTGTAGTTATTGAATATTTTTGTTCCTAACTATAAAAGCAGATTCATAGCAAGTGTTCAAAATGGTGGCCCCTAACGTTATTGCAATAATTGAGGCAGCGCATCAATGACTGTCGTACTCTTTCGAAAACACGTAGTGTTTCTTGAACCTTATCACGTGCAGCACCTATCCTGGATAACAGGTCTTCCTCTGATTCAATGGCTGTCTCGTACACAAAGGCTTTGACAAGGACCAAAAAAAGAAGTCAAACGGATTAAGGTCAGGAAAGCGTGGTGGCCACGCAACAAGCCCACCTCTTCTTATTCATCGTGCAGGAAATGCATTGTTGATGTAGTCACAAACAGCTCTTGTGAAATGAGGATGGGCACCGTCATATTGTAGCTACATGCGTTGTCGATAGGATAGCGGTACATTCTCGAAGAACTGTGGCATTGTAAATGTCAAAAATTGGCAGTAATGTGGCCAGTCAAGCGTTGTGGCATCAGGTAAGGGCCAATGAGATAGTTACCCACAATGCCCCCCAGATGTTGAAAGAAAATCTATGCTTATTACCTATGATGACAGTTGCACAAGGGTTCACGTCATTCCAAATGTGAATATTTGTACTATTAAACTAGCCGTGTCTGATAAATGTCGCCTCATCGGAAATAAGACTATAGTTGAAAAATCAGGAACCACTCCGCAATGCTGGAGAAAACAGTCGGAGAAATCATGTCAAGGAGCATAATCTGCTGGCTCCAATGCCTGCACCTTTCGCATGTGGTATGGATACAGTATCTGATCATGCATGACACACCATACTGTGGAATGGGACACATTCGTTCGGTGAGCAATGGCACGTGTGCTTGTTGACGCGTTATCGTCCACAGAATTTAGCACCTCTTCTTCGACAGTTGGAGTGCGAACATTCCTCGGGTAAGCATATCCCCCTCACAACTGAAATGTACCTGTTTCACAAAGTCGCTGAGTGACATCTGGTGAAGGTCCGGTGATAAGGTTGACGTCACGCAGGATATCTATCGTGGTACAACCATGCAGCTGCTCTTGCGTTTCCTCTAGCTTTACCGTACAACATCACCATGTGTGTCATGTCTGCGTTTGTGTACTTGGCCATTTGACTAATAATGCACGCAACATGCAGTGAAGTCGTGTGGACTGATGCAGTCTGCTCGGGAAGGGAGGGGAAGATAGTGATAACTAGAGTGGGGGAAAGGGGGCCGTATTAACACAGTTATACTGGCTCCTTACCTGGCAGGAATTAACACTTTTTTTAAATCAAACATGCATGATTATCTCAGAAAAGGGGAAAGCTAGACACTTTCTCCAATACACCTTTTTTGTTAACTTTTAATCCATGTTTTGTAATCTAAAGTAAAAATTGGTAATACTTACTCTGATATATTTTATTGCAGAAAAAAGTGTCACAACCACCCCTTATTTACATGATAGGGGTGGGTAGCGGTAGCAGAAAATTTAGTTTATTAATGATCAAGGTTTCAATAAGTAGTATACAAAGATTCATTGTTATACCCGGATCCGTTTTTTAAATATTTCACACAACAGTCGTTTTTAGCTCTATCTTTAGGGGTGTATACCACTCTTAATATTTAAGATTGATGTGAATTATTCTATTTTCACTCAAAGAATAGCCGGCCAAAGTTTGATGCAATGTTTTAGATACACGTTGTATATAATTTTACATACATTTACATATATAATCACGCTGTTCCCTATATGATAGGCGAGAAACTATATATGTAGTTTAAACAAACAACTCAGTACTTAATACATACTTACAAACTTTCTTCATACGTCTCTATACTTGCATATTCCCTTAGTTTAAACAACATCTGCGAACCGAGTAATATATGCCCTTAATTCGTAAAATAAATAATGTTTCTCTTATTCGAACCCTAGCCTCCCTAGCACAAAAAAACCAGAATAAATGACACGTGTCCACAAATGCTTATTTACATGAATGGGGTCACATCTCTCTCCAAAAAAATATTTGAAAGCTATTCTAATGCACCCAAATAAGACTATAATTTGGATGAACATTGAAGGAAAAAATCGATATCCCTACTAATAAAGTAAGATAGATGAAAAAAGAAAGTCTGAAAACATCGATGTTTTAGAACAAATAATATCGAAAATATTTTTCAAACCAATTGATACTGTAACTGAAGTGTATTTGTAATAAATGTATATAAGACTCTGTATAAATTCAATAAATTGCATTAAAATCTAATAATAAAAATTACCATTTATAAAACAAACACATAGACATATCGCTTTATATGTTTATTGTAGGCCTATATCTCTGTTGGATTGTACTATAAGCATGTCCCGTGTCAGGTTGATCCCACCAGTCAATCTAGTTGTAGCTGAGCCAACTCTTTAGGTAAAAGGCAACAGTAGTTAATGTAGTAATAAAAATATTGATCGAATATACTATTTTTATGAGAAGTTTTTCTTAGTACCGCATCTACTACCCGTTCTGGTTATGCAGCTATGTAGACCTAAATTTCCCTAATGTGTGGGCGGGAGAGTAGAGATTAATTTAGGATTAACTACTCTCAGTACACGTGACTGGAATCAAGGCCCGACCTCACCGCCTTGGCAGTCTAATATATTGCGAGAGTGACGCCTTAAACCATGTGGCCAGTGAAGTGGGTATTAATAACTAAAAGTATTTTCATATATCATCAATTCTAATAAAATGTGTTCAATAGTTAAAAACTTAAGGAAAAAATATATAATTAAAGTAAAATTTTTTTAAAAGTGCTAGGTACCTATAAAAAATAATAAAATGCAACATTTAAACTATTAGCCTCCAGTGGTCTGAACATTGGAAGTTTGAAATCAAGAAGCTTATCTGCACTTGAGATCAATCTATTTCTGTCTTTTCTTCCTTTACTTGGGGGAGATAATGACTCATAAATACCTGGGTGGCTACCTTCCTCACCTCACTTGGACAAAGGGGGAGATTTAGGGAATGATTGACACTCAAGAATCCACACCTAAACAGCTTTTACTCCTTTCCTAGCAATTTACAGAATTTAGGCTCAACCCCCCCCCCCGAAAT
>CABFWO010000691.1:148578-168570 GCA_902155825.1 Timema genevievae | reverse complement strand
CCCCCCCCCCCGAAATGATTTTTTTTTCTTCATAGCCTTCAACTTTGAGTTCATCGTGTCGTTAAATAGAGTCTTAAGTTGACCCCCGGAAAGTCTTACAAATATATATATATGACAATTGAGGCGTCCATTTCCAGATAGGGAGATACTTCAATGTCTTCAAATTGAAAACAGGAATAGGGGATATTATGAAGAAACCTAAACAGTGGCATTTTCGATTTGATGTATGCAAGAGATTCATTATCACCCGGGAAGTACACCCAAATCAGACATTATTGTTAGAGGTGAAGCTTCATACAATATAGATGTGGGAATTTCCAGAAAGGTTTTGCTTCTAAACAGGAAGACTGCTGATATCGATCCACAGCTAGTCGAAATAGGTGTTCCTGTGAAACCAATTAAGAAAGATGATGTCAAAGGGTACTACAACTTCATTATGGTGAGGACTGGATGATTTTACCGGACTTAGAGTTCTATAGAGACATCATCTTCTCAGAGTTAGTCAAAGATTCTGGAAAATTTCAGAAGATGAAAATGAAGGAGGATTGATGCATGATCTTGATGATAGTGTGTAAATAATAAAGGACTTAATAAGCTACTAGCTTACATACAAATTGTAATTTAATATTTTTCTAAATGACATATTATGACTCTTTGAAATTTCGAGTTCTTTAATATTATCTATTTCAGAAGAAGCCTGAATAAATAAAAAGGTGTATCTAATTTTTCATTCATATTCATGCAAATGCCTATAAATACTATTGAAATTATTTGTGTTTACTTTTACAAGTTTTACCATGAAATAATGTCAAAAGAGATAAATGACTTTATCTTTAAGTTATGATTAATATTCTCACAAAATCAAAATGTTCGTTGTCCATTTTAAACAGTTCCAAAATGGCCCTTGTCCATAATGCAATTCAAATGGTACCTTGTCCAAGTTATTTTCCTTTTTTTTTTAAGAATAACCCATGTGGTTCCTCCAGAATACTTATATGAAGAGCAGTAATAAGTATACAAAAATGCATCGAATTAAATTGTGAAATAAGTTCAATAAATATTTTTTGTTTTTTTCCCAAAATTCACTAGGCTCAGACAAGGCAACCTTGGGATATGCACGCATTTAGAAATAGATTTTTCTAGGAAAGACGGTAATAAACCACATTGTGTTTAATTATAACATCACCTTGGATCAGGTAGGTCATAGTTTGTAGGAATATCAGTGTCCAAATTCTATTCAGAAGCATGGGGGTTAGCCATTCAAATGTGATTTACCATTCTACTGTAAGAACTAACATGGGTGCATTTTCTTAAAGTCTCACCCACATATGTCTGGTGTACTTATATTAGGGTAATATTTAGATAGTAATCACTGGCAGTAAGACATAGTTCAATAAAAATAATTTTTATACCCGATTTGAAGTTAGATAACTATTAAACTCATACTTATTTCTCAAACTTACTATTCATAAAGGTAAGTAATGTTAAAAATTTTCCAATACAAAACTTACCAAATCCATTGGATCCTACCCTTTTAAAGTTGCAAGCAAATGTACTACCCTTTCATACTTAGCTTTCTTCATTACCATTGAAACTTTTTTAGATTAGGAATTAAATACATTTTATTTGAAACAAACTGCGGAAACGTGAGAGTTAAAAGACAAGAATCACAGACTTCATGATCATGGCTTTGAAGGGCTGACGGCCGTGGGTTGAGCGGCCAGAGGGACTTTCTGCAATTCTATATTTGATTGTCAGATTTAAAAACTGCTCCTTCCACATTCCTTAGATGCAAATGGCAACTTTTGTAGAATAGGTTAGTTTAAACACATGTTTTAGCAAACGCATACCACATGACACAAGTCTCACTATATCAAGTTAATTTACCCTAATCGCTGGAGACATCGACTAATTGGCATGAATATCAAGTCTGCTTTGCCAGTGACAATGAAAATGATGTTGGAGTTAAATTCTCGGCTGGGTGTACTGAAGATTAATTTTTTTAAGTGTTATCCCAATCTCACTTCCTTATAATTCTACCTTTCTCTTTGCCAGTTCTTTTTAGAATGTTATTCCATTTTCTATACATCCTAATGCTGTTGCAATCATATAAATATTCTCTCATTTAGATAGGAACATTTAGAAATGTAGTGTTTAAGTTTTTTTTTTAAATCTTAACTGCCTGAATAATGATGTGTCTAAGTCGTTGGTCACAAGGTATAAGGCGCCTATGTTGTACTAGATTGGATTTCAGGATTTCTCGTAACGTAGAGGTTCGAGCTCGAATCCTTGTCAAGGATTCTGAGGAAGGTTTATCCAAAGAGGTTTCCCACTCCTACTTCATAACAATTAAGGTAGATTTCCTGTTAAATTATACCTTCATGCCCCCTACCTTATTGAAGTAATTAAATCCAAAGCGATAGGGTAGCGATTAGTATACAGACGAAAAGATTATTCACATTGAAATTAGTTTAGATATCCAGTTATGTGTGTCGTAAATATGCAATAAACAAAATTATTAATAGCGCATGATATGTGTCGTACAGCCGTACACAACACACGAAAAGAATTATGATTATTATCACTATCATTGTGATTTTTCATGATTATCTAATAATGAAGGTCTTTTTACAGTTAATCGTTAATATATATATATATATATTGTATATATATATGCGTATAACCCGAACGGGTAGTAAGACGTGGTGCTAATAATAATAATAATATACATATATTGTATATGTAACTTAATAAATGTATTTCTATCTTCGACACGTAGTTATAAAATAAATTTAACAAACATTTTGTTTTAAGAGAGATTTAATTAAAACAATCATTACATGCTAACCCAGAATAATATACTTACAATTACTCGTCAAGCACAAGTGCATGGACGCATTTTTGGAGTAGACAAATATGCCAACACAATTTCTATGGACAATGTCTAGGTAATGTGTTAAAAGATAGTCTCTAATGTTTACTTAGCCCCACAAAATTAACCCTCTATTTTTAGACAAGTATATATCAGCCATTTTGTAATGTATAGGGAAACATTTAACACTTTTAGCAATTTCACTATATTAAAAATGGATTTAAATTTTTTTGTAATGTTTCATCATTTATTTAAATAATTTTATCTGCAAAGGGAATCTTATAATAATACCTTAATGATTTATATTAAATAGTTTTAACTATAAACGTTTTATGATTTATTTAAACTCTCTAAATATATGTTATAATAACATTAATATTAAGATTTCCATTTTAATAATAAAAATCAGTAGCAACAATATGTTTTCTCACCAGAACTATATCAATTGCTGCAGTTAAATGGTTTTCCTCAGATCTCCATATATTTTACCAAACAAGTCTCTTTTAATAGCTAACTTTATATGGCCTAAGAAACTTCAAAGTTTGAATGATAAATACAGCAAGTAAAGACAGAAGTAAGAAGACTGAACTGGCTTTCATTGACTCCGGTGGTAACACAAGACATCATCAGAATTAAAAGTGGTCCGGGGATTAAGGGACTAACCCTAAAATACCTCAAAGACTTTGGTATTAGAATACATTTGAAAGATACTTTAAAAATTCTCAAAACCATTTCTAAATTTTGTTTACAAATTTATAAGCAATAAGTACAACGTTTACATAAAATGTTTTTATGCAAATGCGTATGTTAGAAGACTAAAAATAATAAAAACACTATAGAAAACGTGCCTGAGCTACACCATAAAACATTCCCTTTTTCATAATATAAATAATGTGTCATAGATAGGCTTCGTCTAAGATACGAATTTTTTTAATAACTTTTAACAGATTCAACTCTTTAGAACTAATAACATCAGTAATCAATATTTCACTGTGTTGAAATACAACTATCACATTGGTTATTTTCATATCTTTAGTAAGTGGACACATATAATGAATAACATCACATATATTTGAGAGGGAATATAATTTTTTTTAGTGCTTGTCTTACATAGCATCCAATCTACACTGAAAACGTAATGATTTTAATTTTTAATGTAGCATCCACTTGATGAAACAAATATATTTGACTGTGTGGCACTCATTTATATTAAACTTACTAATTCTGTCAAGAAATTGTCTCAAGTTAGAGCCTTTTACTTCTAAAGCCACGTTTGGTACGGACCTATAAAGTAAGGCAAGTAACTAACAACAAAGGATCCTGGAGAAGTCGACTTTATTACATTTAATATGTACACAATATCAGGGAGTGTGCACATCTCCTTGCGCAAGTCTTTCCCCTTCCCAAACAGTTACACCCTTCCCCCTCTTCCTAGTCCTATCTGGCACGGATATTGAAAATTTCACGCTGAGGGAGGGAAGCGACGCGCTTGAGAATCTGACATTACAAAGAAATTGTCAAGGAGCCCTGCATCCACACCGGCTTTATGGCTATTGCAAAGAAAAAAGTTACTGGTGTTTATGTTTCTATACTTTGGTGATATCAAACTCCATTGTTTATTAAAAAAAACTATACTAAATGAGTTGGTTTTTTTTAAAAAAAATAGAAGAGTTTTATATAATTATTTTTATCAAGGAAACTGTCTTATTGCTAACAAATTATATACTACTATAAGATATATAAGCACAAATGGTTGATCCACATTAGAGTTATTTTAAATATAGTTGAAAAATGATGACAATGTTTCTAGTGTATTATTTAAATGAATAATAAGTGACTCACTATAAACGATACTTAATTATTATTTCAATTGATTGAATGTAATGGTACCCGCCTCGATGGCGTAGTTGGCTAACACGCTAGTCATGTTGAGCTCGACTGCCGAGGACGGGAAGATCAAGGTTAGACTCTCTGTCGGCTTAACTGAGGGTGGTTTTTCCTAAATAATTTTACACTCTCCCTCCACGTAAATGCGGTTTCACTTCCTCTAAATTAAACCTTCCCAATTCCTAATCAATTAGCGTCATTTGTACTTAAGCGTATAACCCGAACGAGTAGTAAGACGCGGTGCTAAATAAATAATCGAATAAAAAAAGAATGTAATGGTCTTGGCTAACTAATTTATAGCTTATTTTGGAGTGATCGTTGTTGTTTATCGTAGAATTGGGAAAATGGTTTCGATCTATTATGGGATCCTAAAATAATGATTTGTTTGAGAATGGGTTTGACATTTCACTTACAAATCCTATCTATATATTTTGGTCTACGTGTTTAACACTAGGTATGATTTTTAAGTTTAATTTTATATTCGTGTCATAAGTGGTTGATTAAGCGTCATGTTTATAAGGTGGTCTTTAACAATCCCAAAGAAATATGATGGTTGATAATAGGAGATGATACGAGTGAATCCTCCTTAAATGAAAATCGATCTCTAATTTTAATATTAATGATAATATATATTTGACAGACTATATGTTTTATGACAGGTCAAAAAATTATTTTATAGAAAATATTATAATTAATTACTAAGCCTAATTAAACAAATACTGCTACTATATAAAGTTATACATTGTAGAACTACCTCATTAATTCTACTTTCTCTCTTTACACATATTTTAGCACTGCTTCTTACTACCCGTTTGGTCAATACGCTTATGTACTAATTAAGATAATAGCTTTAGGGATTAGGGAAGATATACTAATAGAAAGTATGCCCTCATTTGCGTGGAAGGAAAATGAAAAAATATTTTGGAAAAACCAGCCTCATTACACCTGAACAAGATTCGAACCTTGATTTCCCCGTTATCGGCAGTATAGTCTACTGTTAGAGTAGCGCGTTAGACCATGCGGCCACCGAAGTGTGTCTTTACACTATTAACAAATAAATGGAGCTGAAAGATGATAGATATTAATCGAATCTTAATTAAGTGAAATATTATTATGATTAGAAGCCAGTGCATACAATCTAGTTCTTATTTTACAGAATGTTAATATAAATAAAAATGTCAGTTGATCACTTTATTCTCGATTTATTAACATTTTATTATAACTTTTGTGTATATGGTATCACAACATCTAATTGATGTCTTCTCACGATATAATCCATTAGAATATATTATTATGACTGGTAATTGAAAGACAATTTACTTATTTATTATACATGGGCCGATTTTATTACTACCGAGAAATATCACTTTGGGAGGTTAAAATTATTGACCAGATAAAAATTATCGACATCTTTATTATTTTAAGTTTATTATGAAATGAGTTTGTCTGTTGGATAGATATCTGTGAGATAAATATATTTTCATGCAGACAAGCAATGTTAGTACTTTGTGGGACCAATTCCTCGGCCTGCTAGCGATACAACATGGCGGAATATTTACCTGTGCCGTTGCGTGAAGTGGTCGAGTTATTGGAAATTTTTAATGAAATCTAAGTAATAGAAGCGTAAAAACCAACTCATCTTAAAAATATTTACCCAGGATTAAATTAATATGTACAGGAATAAGGAATTTAAGCGTGGTTACAGTTTTTTGAATCAGTTTGTCCATGCATCTTTGTACCTTCTCGTTAAAAACATTATACTAATTCAATAATCATAGTAAATTTAATTACTATTCATCATAAATCAGTTAGTAGCAGAAAATTCTAACTATCTAAAGATCACGTGTCAAAATCATTTAACGATAAGTTTTTAATTCTTACTTAATTTTTTCTTATTGAAAACATTAGCTTTTCAAATAATAGATTGAATGAATTATAGGTGTTTTTTATTTAGAAATATTTTTCTTAAACACAATAGGTAGTTAAACTTACTTAACATTAGTATTAAAAATAACTAACAAGATAAACTAAAAGCTGTACATTAACTTAAAATATGTTGTGTGTTGTTGACTAATTTAACAAAATATGATTGGGGGTCAGAACATGAAAAATATGCTTATTTAAAAAGGGGAGAAGCATGCTTAGAATTATTTTTAGAATAATGAACTCTTTAATAAGTTATTTAATAATGTCGAGAACTAGAATTATATTGATACTCTAATTGACAATTATTTTTACTCAGTATTTTTTAAAAGTGTTCTAGCATTTATTTTGAAGTCTCAGACTCAGAATAAAGACACGCTATAACTTAAGATACAGTAGCTTGATATTCAATATAAATATTTAGTAATTACTTCTATGATTTCAGAAATTTTTGAAACAATCATCTTGATAGGTAGCAAACTAATAAAAATAACTAAATCTTTTTTATGGTGAACTCAATGTAATGGAAACGTTTTTTATTTACATATTTTATACAATGGTGCGTTTCAATAATATTAGGTGTGTTTTCACGATTGATTTGGTATCATTCTGTGTAACTAAATTGAATAGACCATAAGTGATTTTGTAGCCCTAATGGCGTTAGAATATTATTTGGGAAATATCTATTAATAGGCCTATAACCTACTTTGTGAAACGTCAGAATCTATTTAGGACAACATCTATCTATATATAATATATATTTTAAAGTTCTATCTATAGAATATATATATTGGAAATATCTATATATCTCTATATATATATACTTTTTTTTAAGACATCAGAATTCATTTGGGGAAGTATATAGGTGTTTACAGAATCTCTCTTGGGAGATGTCAGAATAAATTTGGTGTAATATTTATTTATAGAATCTATAAGGATTTTGTGAAATATCTATTTATAGAATCCATACTAAAGCTTAACCCCGATGCCAATTTCACTGCATGACATATTGAGACAGGAATTGACCATGGGTTATGTCACAATACTAATTATATCAGAATCTATATTAGGAAATATTTATTTATAGAATTTTATTTTGGCAACTAACTTCAACCCAGCTCCGGTTTGGCGGCATGACATGTCGAAAAAGGAATAAGTTAGTGATGATGTCAGCATCCAATTTAGGAAATACATATTTATAGAATATACCTTGGGACGCATCCTCGACGCAAATTTTGCGGTATGACAAGTCGAGATATGAATAGACCACGGGTGATGTTGCAAATCTGATGAAATCAGGATCTATTTCGGTAAATAGGACTCAACCTTGGCCATTTAAAAAGGTACTCGTATCATACGGGTGGTCGTTTTAAATATATTTAAAAGATGGAATGTGAGCAGCCATTAATTCTTGAAGTAATATTTGGTTAGGTAACAATCGTGAATTTGGGAAAGATTTGAAGATGGATTGTTTATTCTATGATGTTACAGGATGTAAAGGAAGCCCAGATAATTATTTTCAACACACATATACCAAAAAAATATATAAAGAATAATAGTTGTTTGGATATTTGATGCCTAGTTAATAATAATATTCTATTTCAGTTGATGTAATCATTGGTGCTGCTCTTGATGTCTTTGGTCTATACTCTCTGTCCCTGACTCCACAAAGATGGTTGGAGTGCCGTTGATTGCAGGAGACATGGCCGAAGAACCCGAATTGCTTCTAAACATTTGTGATGAATATAGGATGTGTACAGCTCCAGTTTAAACAAGATGGCTTGCCAACGTTTCAAATGGTAAGCCGTTGGACACATTTGCATTAGAGGTAAGAAATAATTGTGCATTTAATGTGTGTGGCACTTATATTCAAATACTATATTTCAGTTGATAGTGAGGCATTGTTTGGCACCATGGTTCAGTTGGTAGCATGCGAGCTTACTGATCTGGGTATCCCAAGATCGAGTCCCAACAGAACTTGTTGCTTAAGGATGTTGTGCTGAAAATGAGTTTGCACCTCAATGGGAGGTTGAAACGGTTGTTGTGCTTGTTTAATATAGCGAAGCGATAAGTGAATCTACACAAAAAGTAACTAATACATAATAATTTGTGTTATTAAGATACCTGTGACAGACATATGACTTCCCCTATACTTGGGACCTAACAGCTAACAGTGCTGCCAAAGGAAAGCAACACTGTGTTTTCGGAAGCATAGGCCACACCACATTTTCCTTAGTCTTGCGTTAATCAAGGACATTCTTTCCCGCCATTAGCATATTGACGATTCCATATTTGAAAACATTTACTAAGTGAAAGTATTGTAAAAAATAACATTTTTTAACTTGTGATTATAATGTGTGGTTACGTTTTATGTGCCCCGAATCCAAAAGTTGAATTTTAAAATTCTCTAATACTCCCATATTAGTATCTCTATCCTGGGACATAGATCAAAAATGAATTTATGGAAGTTTTTAAACTTTGTATTTATAAACTCTTTCTAATGTTGACCCTTAATCTTAAACTCAAGGCAGTATACTCATGAGAGAATTTATGAAAATAGCTCTAACAATCAGTGATGTATCATAAGAAAAATAATAGGTTTGCTGTACTATAAAAATCGCCAGGGGGATAAAGAGGCCGAAGACCCTTTACCATCGATAGCCAAGAAGGTAAAGGGTACGTCCCAGGGAAATTTTTGAATAGAATAACTCTAGTCTAGAAAGTTGATTCTCAAACATTTATGATTTCCCCGTACTCGTATGATATCTTAGCAAAACTCTCACCCCCTTTTTTATACACATATTTTGTCTTTTTCTTTGTTTAAATATCAACCATTACAGCCTAATTCATTATGACTTCACAAATGTACACCAGAACTATATATAAAGCACACAAAAATGTGAAAGAAACTTCCGATGATTATCATCCACTGAAACTGTGATGGATTATCAAACCACAAAACACTGCTGATCATTGCAATACCCATGCAATCAAATATTTAAGTAAGCATTTAGGGACTAAGATTGGTATGAACACATTCCTGACTGAATAAGAGGTACAAACACTACTATATTGGCCGAATGTATATAAACGCGTATAGTCCCCACATATCCGTTAGCTTTTTCATTTTTCATATATTTAAATTATTTAACGTGCCCTTTCTGAGCCGACTCATAATATCAGAATTCGACTTGTAATATAACTTTATATAGATATTATACAAAACAATGGCCTTAAGGAGGGGGTTAGTGGGGTTAATATCCCCCCTTACCCCGAAGTGTTCTGGTGTTTTTAATATGAGTGCTTGAAATTACAACATTATTTAATTCGCATACTCAAACCTTAATAAAATAGTTGGAATGCGCATGGTGTTACTGTTAATTATATAATATTGTTGATATTATCTAGACCGTTAAGTCTGCAGCTAGGATAAAAAAAATATAACTTTATAAATATTAACAACCCTCTTTATCCTGCCAACATACTACTTGGTTTACTCTCTTGGATGTAAATGTACACGTACATTGCAGAGCTAAGACCTGTAAGTGACATCGTAGCACCGCTTTTACCCATCGTTGGTGTAAACAACTGTACGAGTCAGACAAGGTCTTCCTCTATGTGCTAGAACTTAGATGAGAAAGGGAGGAATTTATGTCATTTATTTAAAAAAATTGTTGAAAAAAATGTTGGAATACCACTTTTTATTGATTAAGTTTATTGATTTCCATTCTTAAAAGTATCTTATATGATCATATTTTTAGTTGCGATCTGCTCTCTTGCAATATATTTTTTTAAACCAACATTATATATATATATATATATATACACTCACTTTAAATTATAATACATGGTTTACCTTTTTAGACTGTATAAAAAATAATAAGGAATCTGTAATTCGCAAAAATATGTATTTGTCAATCATTCCTCTTGAACGCCAAATGAGAGTTAGTTTATGATATACAAGTTCAAAGAATGTTGTTTGGATCACTATTCCTAAAGATGATAATATGAATTCTCGTAAACATTTATAGAATTAATTAATTATTTTACTATGTGTACTTAAGCAGTTTTTTTCTTTGTAGCTCGTCGGGCCAAATGCATTCTATAACTTATGTTTAAGTATTTGGTTTTCAGATGCAATATCGCCTGTCAATGTATGTTCAATCAATTTTAAATGCATTGCAACTTTGGGTCACGTAATAAAAAGTAATTACTATATATCCATTATCATTTATTAATTTTCTACAACTTTCAATAGAAATTATTTGGATCACACATAACATTAATATCAGAATACACCTTATTATTGACCTTTGTTCTCCACCATCCACTCAACATACAATTAACTTGATGCACTCAACATATATAACATTAATAATCTTAAGGGCTATATGCAATATGTTTATTAAAATACTAACCAACTTAATAAAACCGAACCTTAAATTTATAAGCCTGTGTGATTTTAGGCTTTATTTGTAAAAATGTATTTTTTTGTCGTAAGAGTAGTTAAAGTGAGAATGATCTAAATTAATTCTATCTTATTAAGTGAATTATAAATTGTATACAAGAATACTATGCACATTGTAAAATTGGCCGTGGCTTAAAATGGGCTTGGGCAGATTGAATATTTCAACGATGTCCAAGATTTGACCTTGATTCTAATTGACAGTAGGAGAGAAAAAAATTTTTTCAGGGAAATTACTCCATCTCAAAATATAGGGGATACAAGTGTCTACAAATATCAAATTGATTATTGGTAATAGGAATGCATTCCTTTTAGATAAACCTGTTTAAATTGATCCGTGGACTATATATTTTTATCCAATTTTATCAATCCTAAGCAGTTCCATAACATAGGCTATATTTATTAATTACGTGCCCATGAAGCAATAATACACTGCCTATTATTAAGTTTAACTTAAGTATCAGAATTCTTATTAGAAAATTTAAAATAATTCCTAATTTATTTGTGAAATATTGTCATAGCACGGACACAGAATAACCATTCTAAATATCTGTTAAACTCACCTTATTTTCAAATGTTTCGTAAACTATTGAGCCGAGGGTTAATATTGCCTATGGTCCTTCTATGATATCTTCTTTCAAATTGTATCTTGGTGACCTGGTGGTCTAGAGGTAAGGTGTCAGACTTCTGTGCTGAGGGTCCGGGGTTCAATCCTCGGTCCCGGCACAGATTTATCTGATTGCCAAACCCTTCCTTCACCTCTGACAAGATGTGTATTAATCACAACTTGTGAATGTGAGGAATGCCAGGCCTCTACCGTGGTTCAGATTCCACGTTAAACTGTAGGTCCTCCATTTCATCTCACAATCACCCTACCATTACACATTAGCGTAAGTGTGTATAACCCGGACGGGTAGTAAGACGCGGTGCTAATAATAATAATAATAATAATAATAATAATTTGTATCTTTTAGTTTTACATCATGTTGTGTCATTATCCACTAATGGAAGTTACTGTCGATTTAATGAACATTCTTATTTAACATGATAATTTCAAATTTTTTTACAGAACTGGGAGGATTTAATATTGTACAGGACGATTGCTGTGCTATGAGCATAAGAAAAAATTGATAAACATTAGCGGAAGCAAACCGAAACATTACCACTTTTATCACAAATGTGATATGATTATTGATTATAGCTTATTCTGGTAGAATTATTGATGACATCTACTGCATGGCTTGAAGTCATAGTTAACACATCCAAAATTAGCAGTTTGGCTTCTGATTCTGGTAATATCATTCAATGTCATCCTAAATCAAGATATAATTGGCGTTCATTGTCATATACATGATGCTTCTAACTTTTTCTTCCTTGTTCATGTCATATATATATACACGTACTCACTCCACTGTAAAATTTGAGATTTATTTTTTTAGCATACTGACCAAACTGATATGCCAAATAATTCGGTCACCTGTATGTAGACTATTTGCCACTCCGGTGGCATATAGCGTTGCCCAAGTTACACCTATGGAGATTGTCTACACGTACCCGCAATAGGATGATGTGATGACATTGAATATAGTGGTGCGTGCCAGTGTAAGTCTTAAATCTAGCTTTAGCCTAGGAAAATACCCAAGGTCGCAGATGGGAATCGAGGCCGGGATCCCTATGTTCTTAGCCAGGTGCATTGACCTCTACATCATGGGGCCGAATATATTAATTAGGTGATAGGATAGTGGTTAAGTTATATTATCTGATATAATCTAAATTTTGGAAAAGTGCACGATAAATCGCAAGATATAACGAGTATATTGAAAGTTTGGAAAATATTCGCATTTTATTTTACACACTTGATGTTATTATACAAATAAATGCTATGCCTAAACAAATATAAACCAATCTAAGATATTATTTAATTATTGTGAGACGTTTCTCTCTAAATATCATTGAAAGAACACTCGTCATAAGCCCACACTCTTCAACAAATTTTATTACTTATTATTTCTTCCCGAGGGCCTGTAGTGATAGTTTAGGTTACAACATTCTAACAGGAGATATAAGCAATAAAATTATTACATATTATCGCACTAAAGATTTTTATAGACAAGCAATAAAAATAAAGGGACGCTTTACACGTAATTGATGCCAGAAGCTTCCATAACCCTAGCTATAGATTTCGTTTAGATATATGTTAAAGTGAGAGTGAAATGGGGGAAAGTTTTCCTAGAATAGGGGGAGGAAGATATGTCAGCAGCCTGTTCTTCCCATGGTTTTCTTTAACTAGTGTGGGGGAAGGCTTAGCTCTTTCGTCTTTGCTACTGTTGCTTATACCCCTTGCTTTACACCACTACTGCACTTCACGAAGGAAAAGCTGCTTTATTCTTAATGGCCTGAGACAAACAGTTTGCCGTTTCTCTTCGGGAATAGTGTACAGAGCGCCTCAAAAGTCATGTTCAGATTATATTTTTTTGTGAAAAGAAATGGGGGCAACCTTTTTTATTTTGCAACGCGTCTTACTAACCGTTCGGGTTTTACTCTTATGTACTAATACACCAATGGTTATTGGGAATAGAAAGGCTATATCTCAAGGAAGTGTACCCGCATTTGAGGGTAGGGATGGTGGAAAACTATTTTTTTTAAAAAAACCTCAGTAAGCCTGACCGAGATTAGAATCTCAATCTCCCCGTCATCAGCAGTCTAGTATACTGCGAGAGTAGCACGTTAGAACATGTGGCCACCAAAGAGGATGGCAATCATCTTCGATAATATTAAAACGCTTTTTAATACTATATTAAATTGTACAAAAACATGTTTTAAAAATTATAATTCATTTTCTATAAAATGTATATATCATCTTTCTTGATTCCGATTTGATGTAGCTAATAAGATAGAGTTATAGTATAATCGGTCAAAATTAGACCACTATTCTTCAAGGTAGATAGTGTGAACTTGCTATTAGCGTCGTATCCTCCAAATTTTATTAAATAAAAAACTAAAATGCAGCCTTAAAACAATAATTGTTAATTTTTGAAGAGAAACAAAATTAATTTCAGATAGGCAGGTTACTCTGGCAATTAGGGCTTAATTTAAACTGGAAAGTATTTTACTAACATTCTAACACAATGGCTCATTTGACTAGTTTGTTTTTACCAGGTGTCAGGCCTCGTTTCCGGGCACACAGACCCAATATGTCCCTCTCCACCTTGGCATTTCATTTGATACACATTAAGTGCATGTCTTCCAAGTCTATGTGATCCTTATATTCCAAGTTATTATAGGCTTTATCTACTTAATTTTATTGTTTAGCAGTTGTAAACCATACTTATTATATTATTATAGATGTTTCCAAAAATTACCCCCATCGATGGGCACGTGGAATATTTTGGGCTCATATGATCTAGTTTATTGGTGACAAGGAAATAAGAGAATATTTTAAAATCAATTCTACATTTACCTGCCATTCAACTACGAATATATTATTTCTTAGTTCAACCTTCCTCATAACCAACCCACTAGTGCAGTTAAAATCATTATATCCTAAGTGGGTAGTGTGTTGTGTACGTCTTGATAGTTGATGGGTCATTAAAGGCCTCACATTAACAATATTTTGTTAGAATAAATATAATATATTTTTGTGTGCACTTGGCTGAGGGGGAACTATCCTTCGTTTTAACACTTAAGAAGTGTGGATAAGAATTAAAATAATAAATTAATACACATGCACTAACATTCTTTTAAAGTTTTAGAAAAACATACATATTAATACATATTTCACCTGACAGGGTCCAAACCATTGATGAGAGATACACTCATATATGTGAAAATTAGTTTGTATGAATACATTCTAAGACGGTGTTATTATATAATTATATTCTAACACTCACCATTTATGTGTAATCTGATGGTATTGTTAGTTATTGAACTATACCTAATCACGCTGTTCCCTTACGGGTTAGGCAAAAAACTGTACATATAGCTCAATAAAAATCTATACTCCATACATAATGCATTAGCATTTATAACATTATATCATTCTTACTAAAGCTTTGTGTTGTTAATAAATTGGTCAAAAAAGGTATCCAGTGATATGATACGTTATTAAATAGGTAAGAATAATTGGCATTCCATATGTCCATCTCTTTAAGAGACTAGTTTCTAAATTATTAGTTCCCCTCATATTTATTTTATTTGGCACAAGTTTTGAGCTCATAGTGTTTTAATGTATGACTTTACTAAATATCTCATAGTAGTTGACCGGACTTAACATTAAAACGCCCTTCCTTATGGTGAAGAGTTGGAAAAAAAAATCTTCTAACAATATATTAAATTTCTTATACCTCCACATAGTAACGAAAGAATCTCCTAATGAATGGCAAATCTTCTTTCTCCCTCTGAAACAATGATAGATAATGCAAATGGCTTGTAGCTTTTTAAATTAATAAGGTATAGATTAAACTCTCACCAAATACGCTTATGGCTTATTGCATGCTTAATGGAATTTAACATATTTCATTGGCTATGAAGTAATAATAGACTATAATGATATAGATTTAAATTCAAACAAAAGAACTGTATAAAAAACACATAAATAATTAAAACCAATCGCTAAGCAGCTTACTGATTTCTTTCTAAGAAGCCAACTATCTCAAATGCTCAAACAAATATTTTTGTTTGGTAACTTGCATTTTAAATTTTAAATCATATATTTTAAATTTTTAACAATTTCACACACTTATAATTTAGTTAAATCAACTTATGATCCCAATCTATATTTTTAAATCTATAACATGATGAAACAACTGATAAGCTGAGATTCTAGTTCGCATTAAATTCGGAATACAAAGACTTCTATTAAATTGAAATACTATCTCATTAATTATAAAAGGATTCATAAAAAAAAAAATTTCATATTTTTATAAAATAAAAATGTATTCTATGCTTTCAAAAGTTTGTTTAATTATTTTTTGTGAAATATTATAATTGTTTTATTGAAAAATACAAATAATTATTTTGATGAGAGCCTTCGGTTTTGGGCGCATCCTGTATAAAAACGACAAGCCAGTATATTTCTTTGAAAATAGAAGGAAATCAAAGGGGGTAAGAAGATGTTGGCAATGAAGAGGTGGAGGGGGGGAAAGCAGGAACCAAAGGGGAAGGGGTTGTTCGAATAGGGGGAAAGGGCCAAGGGGGGAAGGGGGGTAGCGGAGTTGAAGGAAATGAAGCAACAAACGTACAAATGGTCTGGAACGACATTAAAACAACCGCCAGCACAAGCCGAAAGAGCCAGAAGAAAGAAGAGAAAAACCGATTCTTTCATAGAAGACGTTATCCTTTTCCATCCTAGTAGATCCCCCTCCCTCACAGTTCTTGAAGTAGAGAAAAAAGAGCCTTCGTTTTTACCCAAAACAGCGATAAAATCCAAATCATTCTGTTTCTGCCCAGTTCCTTTTTCCGAAGAGTTTTGGGGGGTGGTAAAACGAACAGTAGAATGGGGAAAATGGAAGGGGGAGTAAGATAGGGGGGAAAGGGAACTTTCTATCCTAATCTGTGAAAGGAATCGTTTGTGTGTGCCGGATCTTTGGATCGGATTTAAGTACGAGACAGTAGAATAGACACAGATCAGGAATAATAAAAAAAGGACGACTCTAAAAATAAAACGTTTATAGATCGCTAGAAAGATGTGTTTGAATCGTGTTCAACGCAGCAGGACCTGAAGATGCGAGAATTTGGGGTTTTTCAGTCAAATACACTTGTACATGTTTGTAGCTGAAGTTTAAATGGATATTTTATGGCCCGAATAGAAAATTGTAATAAAGAAGTACTTTGGATTTGGTATAACTTTTCGTTTTTCATGACGTTATGATGATTTAATTTGTGATTGAAGGATAATGTATCAGTTCATTGCCAATAATCCATACAGGAGATGTGAAAACACCATCATCTCAGGATTCACTTTAAAGATTACCACAAATTGTCTTGATATAACGTTCCGGAACTAGGAAATATCTGAGGCAGGAAAGAGCTAGTTCCAGATGTAAGTAATATTGGTCAATAATTGATTATTTATTTGAAACCTAGTGTTAATTAGATTAAATATGGCTTAAATTATGTATTTAATAATAAGTGTTATTGAGGCCGTAAGTATATTTATTTCAAATCGTTGGGCACACAGAATAAACGTTAATACTATCCATTATTGTTTCCTGGTGACATTTATTTGAAGGCTCTAATCCAGTTATGGTATACTGAAGGTGTTTTTAAAAATAGTTTCCTGATCTACCTTCATTCAAATGTCAGTATATCTCCTCTAATTTTACCTTCTTCATCCTTATCCCATTTGCCTTGTATACACGTGAATAACTACAACGGATATTAAAACTTATTGGAAAAATAAATAGAGTACTCTTGGCCAAGATTTGAACTACGAGCATCCAACAGCCACAAGGAAGACAATGGGTGTGATCAATATACCTCGTAGCGAATGTGGCTATAAGGTAGAGCCATCATGTATGATTGTTACCTTTCAGGACACACCGAGTGTACGTATATCTTTTAAAAGGAGGTCCAAAAGTTCAATGTGAAAATAATGATAAATAAATAAACGATGATTCCAGGGTTTTCGAAAGCTCTTTGAAAGTGGGGAGGCTCAAATTAGAGGGTGGTGGCCTTTCGGTGTAAAATTTTAGAGCCTGGAT
This sequence comes from Timema genevievae, assembly GCA_902155825.1. NCBI lineage: Eukaryota > Metazoa > Arthropoda > Insecta > Phasmatodea > Timematidae > Timema > Timema genevievae. Next base: position 150,722 of record CABFWO010000691.1, on the reverse strand, counting down.
GACTTTTGATGCTATTTAAATTAGGTATATTATTCATGGAGAGTACTTCTTTAATGTCTATCTTTATAATTGCGTATAGTAACAACATATTAAGTACTTGGGTGGAAAACAAAATATTAACTTTTTTCAGTCAAAAATTAAATATGAGAGGTAGGCCTCCATCTTTATTTTTATTTTATAGGTAGTGATATTATCCATGGTTGATGGAACCTTATTTGTGTAATAAGGGCTATAAGCAAAAAAATTTGTTTTGAACGTATTAGTTCCCATGCCAATAAGGGAATTGCTAGCCCTCCTACAGATATCTTCTGAAATTTTAATGACTTAAGAAGCTATTTAGATTGGCCTTGGCTTAAAATGATTTATGGAGATTATACTCTTTTGGAAGTTAGGCATATTTAAAGTGGTTTTCACTTATGAGATTTTTTTAAATTTGAAATTTTTTAGAATATTCCTTACCTGGAAATCTTTTGAAAATGTAATGCCTCTAGATGATATTTCAAGTGGTTTTCTCCTGGCAAATTTTTAAAATTTAGATTCCTCTATAAGCTTTTAAAGTGGTTCTTTGCAGCAAATTAAAAAAAAAAGTATCCCTCCAGAAGTGATGAGATTTTTGATATCTTAGTTTGAGTTTAGTACAAACAATCGAAGAAATGTATTTTACATTTGTGTACGTTCCCCTGTTTCTTGGTGGTTGGTATTTGAGTTTAATGTCAGTTGTACTCAAAGCAAACCTTAACAAAAATTATGTTATCACATTTTGAATTTATTCTGAGTCTCTCGGCAATCTCAAAATAAATAGCCTGGGAAACCATCATTTATGATTCTGAGACAAATATAATAATATTTTAGGAACCTTATGCAATGCCTCTCCTGTATCTCCCTCTCTCCCTCCAACCACTTCCGCCATCCCCTCCACCTTTCCTATGGTTCGTCCACCACTCATTCTATGTATCGAAATTCAGATGATCAAATGGCTTGATTAATGAATATATGAATGATATAGTTGTAACTTTTTTACTAATAGATACCAATAACCTTAATAATTACACTACATATATTATAATGTAACTTATTAAGCCTAATAATATAACATTGGTGTTGTCAACGGTAATGGATGATTAAACTTTAAATCCAACTGATTTTTGTTAAAATAATATTTTAAAAGCCCGTTAAGACAGCACTTATAGGGCATTTACTTTAAAATTGCTTTAATTCCGCAAATTTTCTAGGCAAAGAATATGTACAATACCTACACAGTATTTATATATGTACATTCCATAAAACCGTCAATTTGTATGTATGTTCGAGCTCGTTTCTTTGTTTGTTTCCAGTAAAATAAAAAAGTACTCATTAGTTCGATATAGGACTTAACCTGCTGTACTCCTTATCTTTAAGACTAAATGGTAAGATATTATCCATCACACTATCTCACCAGCAAACGAAATAGTGTCGAGAAAACCAACTTTCATTGTTGCTACATTTGATTTTTAATTTGTAAAAACTCATATATATTAGCTTTAAATTTGTAAATCTTATTTCTAGGACTCCTTGTTAACTAGGGGTTTTGAAATATCAACAAACCATGAATGTAGACTTAGTTATTTTATCTCTAGCTTTATCATTAAATCAACATCAATCCAAAGAGATATTACAAAATACATTACATTATTAAATCCAAAGAAAATCTATATTTTTTGTATTGTTTTATACTCCCATTAATAAACTAATCGTGATTATTTTACAAATAAAGATTAAATCTAGATAGCGTTGAACATCTTTTTATAATTTGATCTTACATTTACATTGAAACATATTCAGAAAAATTGGATAGATTCTCCCATTAAAATAGAGAGAGTATTAATTAAAATTTTATACAGAAAGCGACAAAACATATCCGACTATTTATATGTTAATATATAGATATCAATAAATATATCCTAATAATGATATTTTGTTTTGTTTGTCCCTACTACTTTCAATTAAGGTTAAGTGGAAACACAATAGAATCCTAGTGACCTTTAGAAATTGTGAACAAATTTTTTGGGTCCATAGTGTTTCACTATAATCGGAGTCGGCTGTGTATTGGGATTTTGATGCCTTGAACCCCATGACTTCCAGTGTGTGTGTTTCCAACCCCCCCC
>CABFWO010000691.1:133053-148559 GCA_902155825.1 Timema genevievae | reverse complement strand
CCCCCCCAAAAAAAAAGTAGAAATTTGGATCTTTTCAAGTCTATTTAATGAAACTCCATGGTGTGCACCTCAGGTATATCAAAAAAAAAATATGTCCAGCCTATTGCCTTAGAGCACGTGTCAACTTGTAGTTTCATCTTTAATCTTGCGAATGCAGTTTGAAACTTTAATTAAGTAGTTAGGGAAATCTTTAAGCCTCTCTTGTTTTACATCCATAGTGAGCCTAGCCCAATATACATTGTGACTATCTTACGGGTAGCTAAAGAAAAATAAACATAAATAGTGAAAACTTGGTATTAACAACTTTCTTTGGGGAACCTTAGTATTTGTTAATACACATTTTGTAAAAATTAAGAATTAAAATGGGTTATTGCTGGTGCAAAAGGACGCCTTACAAAGGATGTGGACCAAGTATTTTTTTAAATTCCACCACTAATTATATACAAATTAAATGTCTGCCTTTTGTTTGTTTATTGGTCAATCACGCTCAAACCACTTTAACAATTCTTTTTTTGAAATTCCGCATGGATATAACTTGGACTTCTGGTGGAAATGTAGGCTCATTACAGGTTACGTCAAACATTTTGTTTCAAGATAGTGGCTGTTAAACATTTAAATCTGATTTATTTCTCAGCTTATGTTTACTATATTTGGATCAACATTTATAGATTCCAATATATAATTATATTATACATTCCTAACATCTTGAAAAATGATGGTAACTAGAGAACACTAATGTTTATCCTGTCCACAGATATAGCTCATAAACTACGGGAAGCCTGACAATGGGAACCAATAATCAATGTACTGTATATATAAATAGTATATTATGTGCATTTGTTTGTATGTATGTATATGTTTGTGTGTTCATGGATATATGTGTTGATGCTATAACCCCAAAACTATAGGACCAAAGAGCTAAAATTACACCAATATTTAAAAATAAAAAGTTTAACTTCTGTTTGTTGTTCAAACACTCCCAAACCTTTGTATACTTTGAGCAAGCATAAAAATTTAAAAATTAGAGAAATGCAGTGGGAATACTACAACTACCCCAATAATTTCAAACTATTGAAAATGTCCAAGTGGAGTTGGCTAGAAAATGGGGAATCTAGAAATGTCCAAACATATGTGAAAAACTAATTTCACTGAATCTGCTTCGGTGTCCACGTGGTCTAAGGCTTCACTCTCGCATAAGATTAGACTGCTTATGACCTAGAGATTGGGGTTTGTATCCCGGTCGTATATAATGAGTGTGGTTTTTCCTAAATTTTTCCACTCTACCCCCACACAAACGTTGGTAAACTTTCTCTAAATTCAACTTTCCTCATTCCTAGCTCATTTACGTACATGATATGCGTATAGTTTGAAAGGGTAATTTGACGCGGTGTTAATATATATGTATTTTTCACTGTGGTAGAAGATTGAAATTTGTCAGAGCAACCCCAAAAACTCGAAAAAAAAAATTGATCTTAAAATTAATGACCGGTAAAGGAGGAAAGGAGTCCTCCTCAAAATTGTTTTAATCTAATAGAATAAAACATTTCCTCTACCATAGAAAATTGAAATATTTAAATACATGTAGAGGGATAATCTTAAAAAATCCATAAGAGTATGCACTTTGTCAAACTGTGATGCTCTTATTTCCAATATATTTCTGTAATAGTGCATATAATATATTTTTACATATTTTATTATTACACTAAGGCAAATATTTCTTTCTATGGATTGCGTTCTTTTATGAACTCAGTTAATGGGCTGATTAATGTTTTGTTTCAACGATTTATTTTATAATTTATTGATTAACTTTTTTTAATTGTAACTATATAAAGAGTGAAGTAATTAGCTTAACATCAACATAATTTAATATATCTTTGTCCGAATGAATTATTAGAACACTTCCAAACTATTTATAGATCTAAAGTTTGGCATGCCGCTATGTCTACTATAAAAGTACAAAGATAATTTATAGATTCCCCTTGTGAAGAGTGGGTACACCCGCTAGGTTTTTCTATGTATTCGAATTTTTGTAGGGTTTTATTTTCCTTCTGGGTAATATAAACGATAGCACCAAATAATCCATTAATAGAATGTTTGTCTATCTGCCTATTTGATTGTTTCCGGTAAAATCGAAAAGTATTCATCTGATCGAGACATATTTAATATTTTTCAGTAAACTATGTTTAGTTATATATCACCACGCTAGCTCATTAGTGAACGAGTAGTGTCACACAAAAACTGGTCATAAGCATTGAACATTCGTCGTAGCTGGTATTCCAGGTACATAAGATAGCAAGTGATATGACAAGTAGTGTGAAGGGGGAGGGTATGTGGGCGAGTCCACGTTTCTTCTTGAATCTTTGCACCCACCTAAAACACTGCTCTTGAAGATTCATTATTTTTTAGTATTTAAGGTGGTCAAATGTATTACTGTATTGTTTAATTTGAACGAAGCCGCAGGCCAATGCTAGTTTAACCATAATAAGTTGAACAGTGGAAGAAAATATTTCTACTTTTAAATGTTGATAGGGAATTCTATTTCTATCATAACGTCTGCAGTATGTTAGTAAACCCGATACAGCTTATTTTTTATTTATTATTTAAGGAAATAATATTTAATACTATTTGTTAAGATACATGTTTATTCAAACGAGACTTTTTTTTTAAAATTACTTACCTAGCAAACGTCTTTCTTTATTTCATGCTATGAGACTTAATTCCAATACTTTCCACTTTGACGAAAATTGGTTAAGAGTCTGTTTTAGATAGTGATTGGTGAAATTCCTCCACCTTAATCTGGTCCCAAGCAAAAGATGAATTCCTCTCTAAGGATTATCTTCTTGCGGGGTGGCACTGACGCGTGAAATCGAATTCTGGCCATGGATAAAATGTTATTTAGAAACAGCTTCAAAGTTACTCAGTCTGCAAAATTAGTCTTGGTGATGGACATATTCAGCAATGTATCGAATCCTCCCCACCTACAACCAACGTCAATGTGATGAACTAGTAAATATTTAGGAATACTTTATTTAAGATTATATAATTCCATTTATATAGTTTTTCACCAATACATTTTATATACTTTTTAAAGTACAAATTTATTGCTTAGGTTTTTTAAGTATAATATGAAACCGCTAGTTAATGTATTATATGGTGTTTACTGAAGTGTTTATTCACAGGAGTTAAATGTAAACAAATATAGTTTAATTTATTCTCATGTCTTAACTTAATTTATACATTCATATATATCTATTTTATTAAAAACTGTCTTAATAAGATAATTTCAATAACACTTATAGTATATTTTTTAAAAGTTTTAATATGATATAGTGTACAATCCCTAAATTTATAAATTAGCTGTAAATTTCTGGCTTTGCACGGCTAAGAAATAAAATCATTACTCTTAATATTAATTTTTTTTGTATGGTACATTTGACCAGTAATTACTTTACATCCAGGCTCGGTCGTCTTATGTCTAGATTATTAAACGCTATGGTGGCAGATAGTGCTGCGAAGTGTACACAGGTTGTCTTCACGTCGTACCAGCAATGAGATGATGTGATGATAGTTGTTATGAAGTTGTAGAGCCGGGATGAGTCTTAACCTAACTTAAGCCTAATTAACCAAACCCTGGTGACCATTGTGATAATTCCCCTTAAAGGAAAATACCCAAGGTACCAGCCAGGAATCGAACCTGGGACCTCTATGCTCGTATTCAGGTGCACTCACCACTACACCACGGGTCCAGTTATCATTAATTTTAAATGCCACATACTGATAACGAACAATATTATGTACCTGCCATCTTAGCCCTCCAGTAGTTGCGCTAACACTGGTAGAAATAGACTTCAAAGTTAGCCTCACCCAAGCTTCATCTCACTTGAGAGCACCTAGCCAAAGCTACCATTCACCTAGCACACCGTAGTAATAAACCATATCCAACGCGTCTCTACAAAGTTATGAAATGGAGAATGCAAATTTTAGTAGTAGTATAAAGTTACTAGCTAAGCGGTAACAGCAGACACCTCAACACAACAAATTGGCCCCCTGAACACACCCAAACAAATTAATATCACAAAGTGGTGATATTAAACACGCACCCATTCTAAAATAGCCACTAGTATTATATAGCCAGATTCGATAACATTGTATTTTGAAAATGGGAAATCAAAAGAAAAGCCCTAAGTTCAGCCCCTTTGAAAGGAAAATTTTGTTTGACATACTAAACAAATATAAAAAAGTCGTTGAAACCAATCTAACAAATTAATCTTCAATTCATTAGAAGAGAGATACGTGGAGAGAACTATATAAATAATTCAATGCTATTTGAGGAGTTATTAAGAGAGATGAGACCCAATTAAAGAGGTAAGTATTAGGATTATATGAATTAAATAATTTTACAATATAACTAGCAGTGAATTAATAGTATTTTGATAGGACTGTATGAATATGTTAATTAATTCTGATTGACAGAGCCTACCTATTCAACAATATAGGATCAAATGTTTACATCAATACTATTTTTGAATTATTTGGCACTTCCATTCCCTAAGATTGTCAGTAGACTGACTTAATTATAGCTTGGCTAGCAGGTAGATCGACACATTTGGTGATCTACGGTATACCTACTAGAGCAGAGAAAAAAAGGCGGCTTGCGCTAGCTAAAATGTTTATTTGTACCGTTTTGAGGTCTGGGTTGGCGGTAGGTATGGGTCGGAGATAGCTAGTGCTTTGATACGGACTATTACTAGCGCTGTAAGACTCTCAGTCCAGAGGCAAATGATGGCTTGGTTACTTTTGTGTCTTGAAGATGTCAGCACTGCCACGTTTAGTAACTGTCTCTGCGCATGTTAGCGCATGAGCATATATGCGTACGTGTTACTAAAATTTGCGTTTGCAGACACGTAGTCTGGCATTAGGAGTTACGAGGCATCTTTCGGTAACATAACTTTTTTGACAACTACTTATTTTATTTAATAGGCAATAGTTTTTTGATCTCAATACATTTCATACATTATTATCCTATTATTGTTTATGTTGGTTATAAGTATTAATATAAAGGTTTAAAAAGTCATTTCGAAGAACAATAGTTTCATATCAAAAGGCTGTTAGAGAAGAGATTCCTTCCAATAAAGAATTTGACAATGATCTTGAAGATTAAACGGATGGGGTAGAAGAAAATGTTGACGATACAGACTGTGAACAGCAATTATAAGACGGTGACGAACTAATTATAACTAATGCACCATTTTTTTTACTGAAATAGAGGGAGACACAAAGTGTTACAAGCATTAATCCTATAAGAAATCGGTTATAATGAATAAGAAAAATATAATAAAAGCTTTACCTGGAATCAAGCTGAAGTTAGAGAATTTAATATCACCAGTTGATACTGTAAACATATTGTTTACTTATGGAATTATAAACTCCTTTGTTGAATGCACAAATAAACCAATCTAGCACTTTTCAGATAAATATGTATGCAAAAAAGACTGCAAACCTACTGAGGTTATAGAAATAAAAGCTTGGTTAAGCTTGCTATAATTAACTGAAGTGTGTAATACGAAATAATATAAATGCAAAAGTCCTTTATAAAACTGATAGGACCAAGCATTTCGATTAACAATGAGCTTAATTAGATTTAGATATTTATTACGACAATTGAGGATGAAAAAACTAAACAAATAACCTTGGCGAAATTAGAAAAAAATTTGACGAGTTTTGTGAGCGTTGCAAAAACAATTACTCTCATTTTAAATTTATGACAGTGAATTAAAAATTAAAAGCATTATGGGGAGAGCGTGATTTCAAGTAATTAATATCCACCACATCGAATAAATATTATTATTTGAAGATATATGCTCTTTCCAATGCCAAAATGGTTTGCCCTAGTAAAATGGAGGTGTATGTGATCACACAACAAGATGGTTCTTATAAAAAAGATAATACTGGAAAAAGTGTTGTATAGCGATTATGTCAAAACATATAAGGTAAAATCGCAACGTGATTACAGAAGATGGGTTTACTAGGCTTCCAAAAATATATAGGTCATTTACCACTAAAATTGGTTCAAGGTGTCTGGCCAGTAGGATCAAGCATGTTTGACATGTTCAGGTTTACATAGGACTATACATTAGTTTATTTAATACCAAAGCATGAAGAGAAATGTTTCTCTTATTTCAACCATGCATGATAATGCTACAATAAATTAAGAAAATAATTTTCTAAAAATGTTTGATAGCTATAACCATATTATAAAGTTGATCAGTTGTGTGTTCGTTGAAACGTCGGTAGAAATACTTGACGATGGCCAGTTGTCATATTTTAGAATATTATAAAAGTCGTAACCATGCATTCTTTTATTGTTTATATTGCAAATAATCCTGCTGCCAATACAAATCACCGATATATCCTTCATCAGTTGTCTTTAGGTTTAATTTACAATTTTAAGAGTGGTGGGCTACTTGGACAAACTTATCAAAAAGTTAAAGAACGACCTCCAAGAAATTTGTGGAATAGAATATTAAGTGACTGCGGCACAAATAAAAACAAACCAATAAAAGGATGTGTTGAAGTGTGTGTGATTAAAAAATTATAGATCCACAAAATAATCTAGTGGACTTTGTTAATGTTATTTACATTTAAAACACGCACACATAATTTTCAGAAACTGTTATCCAAGTAACAAATAACCAGAGTAATATTTTTTTAAATTTTTAATGGGATTTTTTTGTTTTTTTGTTCTATAACATCAAACATAGAATATAATGGTTTTTTTACTATTTTTGTTGCTAATTAAATTTTTACATTTTTTATTATCACATTGTTACTTTTATATTTATTTCAAATTCACGTATTATCAAATTTTCAACATATTTAATGTTTTTCTACAAAGGTATAATACAAGTTATTGTATTAAAAAATACATTTTTACTTTCTCTCTATCTTACAGGTAGAGAAAGTATGGTGATCGTCAAAAAAATCGAAATCGAGATTTTGATGAATCTTGACGTTTCATGACTTCCTGAATCCGAAAAAGTGGTTTTTGAATTTCCGTCTGTCTGTCTGTCTGTCTGTACCTCCAACTAGAGCCTAAACTATTTTACCGATTGAGCTGAATCTTGATATCTAGAATTTTAATAGGATTGCCCCGAGGGATTTTTGGAATTGGATATCTACCCCTAAAATTAAGGGTAGTTTACTGAAGGAAAAAAAAAGAAAAAGTCTATTTTCTCAAAATCGGCTTTAACGATTTTTATTAAATTTCATTTATGAATATTGATAAATATTCCAAACAAAATGGCTACTCTCAATATTTCGGAAAAATGGCTTTAAGGGCTCCGGTCTGATGCGTTAATTAACATTTTTTATAATATCTCCGAAACTATTTGAGATATGAAATTACATAGCATTACAAATAAGTATATATATTTATGATACAAATATTTTATTCGAAACATATTTTTATAAAATCAATAATTTTCAATCTATACGCAATTATATATATATTTTTAACTTTTTGGACATTAAAGCTTAAGTATTGCGACCGTAGAAAAAACTAACCTGAAATTTTGATGGATGTCGACGTCTCATGACCCCTCCCCCCGAACCCTAAAAAATAGTCTTTGCAATGCCGTCTGTCTGTGTGTCTATAAAAACTTAAAATTAAGGGTAGTTTACTAAAGGGCGAAAAGAGAAAAATTTGGTTTTCTCAAAATCTGCTCAAACGATTTTGATTAAAATTCGTATCTAGGCGTTGATTAAGATTATAAATAAACTGGCTATTTTCATTTTCCTATGAAAATGATTTTTAGGGTACTTTACAGAAGCGTTAATTTCCGTATCTCCACAACTATTTGAGAAACTAAACAACTTATCATTGCAAAATTGTAGGACTATTAGAAATAAAAAACTTTTATTTGACATATATTTTTATAAAAGCAACAGTTTCTGAGATATTTGCAAATATATTAATACAATTTTGTGAGCTTTAGTTGTAAACATATACTACTTAAGTCTTAACGCAATAATTCTCCAATGCCATAGAGTAATTAAATATAAGTATCTAAAAAAAGTATGTTATTTTTCCTTAAAGCTCTTAGGAGAAATGTTTGCACAGCAATGATCTATCTCCATTTTAGACTCAATCGTCAATATTTTCATTTTTTATTGGTCAAAATGTATAAATGAATAATTAAATATCAATGCGAATACTTGACGATGTGCAACACCTTACAAAATGCTAAAATTTTAACCAGAAATCGAAATTTTAGTACGAAGTGTTGACCCTTGTGGACCCAATATTAATCTTTTTTATAACTTTAAGGATTCCTTAGATTTCTTTCTACTTCCCTCCATTCATCTCTAGTAATATAATTTTCATAAATTGGAACATGTAAAGCAGTTCCGAGTTTCCAAGCTGTCAGCAAATGGTTTAAATACCATTTTATTAAGGTCTTTAAAACATGAAACTGTTTGAAATGCTTTTAGGTGGACAAAGAGGCGCCTCTTTTCCCATTGATTATATATCATTGTATATTATTTTATGCGTGTTCTTATGTCGAGTGATGATGATACAATGTACATTATTATTATGTTCAGAAATCTTACGAGTTTATATAGAGAGAGAGAAAGTCTGTGCGGTGCGCCGTACCATTTATTTGTATTATAATAATGTACATAATACCATTAGTTAAAAATTACCCACCTCGGTGGCGTAGTTGGCTAACGCGCTAGTCGTTTTGAGCTTGACCGCCGAGGACGGGGAGATTGAGGTTCGAATCTCGGTCGGGTGAACTGGGGGTGGTTTTTCCTAAATGGTTTTCCACTCTCATTCCAAGCAAATGCGGGTTCACTTCCTCTAAATTCAACCTTCCCAATTCCTAATCCATCAGCGTAATTAGTACTTAAGCGTATAACCCGAACGTATAGTAAGACGCGGTGCTAAATATTATTATTATTAGTTAAAAATTATTATAGTGCACGATAAAAAATTATGCAGAAAGTAAAATTAAAGGAGGAAAAGTGTAAGATATTAAAGACCATTGAAAGTTAATTAAAAATTGATAGAGATATCATAATCTGCGTTTATGTTAATTTAAGAGGAATTCTCCTGCACCGTAGACTGTGAGTCCAGCGCGACTATTGATGTTTTAAACTTAGCCGCGACTATTGGATGTTAAATGCATGGATCGTTATTCACGTGATTTATATTTTTAGTCTTGAAATGTATGTAAAAATTAGTCTAAATGTACAAACAACCTTATACCCTTACTTTTTCCCTTGTACGTATATAGATTATCAGATTTTTTAAAAGCTACCTGCACAATTAGTCACGTATTTTAAGACATCAGGCTTCGTTATATGTAAATAAAAAAATAAACACCTTAGAGATTTTTGCCAGTATCCCTAAGTAAATACACACACTAAAGCTATGATATTTATATTTTTTGTTTAAGAGATTCCCAAATAAATGAACACATATTTTAAGATTTCAGCGTCGCAATATATGTTAAAGCACAAACAAAGGTTAGCGTAGGTACAAAAATCATTCCCAGTTTTTATTTAAACATTTTCTTGTTATATTTAACTACCCGGATAGGTGGTCACACTGTCTAATACATCAAGGTTTCATTAAAAGAACTAAATAAAACTTAACCCAAGTTGTGAAACCTAAAGATTTCATTACGTGTTTTTATATACTCGTACGTTCAGGCTTTTATCTTGGTTCATTTAAATTATAGGCAACCTCACAAGGGTTCAAATAATATTAATAATATTAACGATATTTGTTTTTTTTAAATACACTCTATGAATTCACTATAAGTACACAAACGGCATTCCACGTTTCTTGATTTGGAGCTTCCAAAACCAGCTATAAGATGGTTTAAAAGATGAGGATGTAAATTCAAGTGCCCAGCGCTACCGGAGTGAAGCTAGTGGCCTCTTTAAATGCCTATGGATTGAAGTTTAAGCTCCATCCTTGGATACAAATTTCAATTTAAAACGTATCGCTATCATACTAAATATACAGAGTGATTGTAAACAATATAGAAAACCTTTTGAAAATCACAAACTTGTGATCACGTGATTAAAGTAATTAGACTTGTAATTCAGAAAGAAATATATAAAGTTCTGATTCACTCACCCTCAGTTTTCCCTTAACATGTATACAAAGTGTCAGATTTCTTGGTATATTGGTTATGCAGACCCACCGTAGTGGGCCACGCAGTCTAAGGAGTAAGACTCGTAAAACCACTGGTGTATTAAAGTAAGAATAAAATACCTGAGGTTAGATTAAACTAGTTTCTATTAATAACTATACCAAGTTTAAGATGTACAGGTCCTTTATTTGGCATACACCCGCACCAGCAGCCAGACAGTTAATATTTTAGGCTCACAATATGTGTAATTTCAAAAACTAAGGCTTCTCTAGGAACGTAGGCTCACCTCAAATCTCAGTTACCCGTGTTTATTTTTTTTTTTTAACTATCCGACTATGTAGTTACGATGTATAATGCGTCAGGAAAGCGATGTATGTAAAATAATTATTATAAGTTGGACAGTTGACACCCTAAAGCATTCCATACCTGCATGTAAAAAAGTTAAAAATGTCTTGGTTAATTGGATTTAAAAATACTTTTCTCAGTAATAATGCTGTTTAACATATTAAGCTGGCTATATTTGATATAAAAAAAAATTTCCAGGAGGCATTCACTAAGACTTCCCTAACTAGACATGAAAAGTGGTGATTTTCTCTTATTCTTCGGGTTGGAAAAACAAAAACTTGTGTCTATGAGTCATCAATATCTCAATATACTGTAAATTATTTTTTTAACTAAATTATAGAAACTCAGATAGGCCTATATGTTTCACAATTTACAAAGTTCACTAAAATTAAGTTTATATCCCCTTAATCATAAGATAGAAGAGTATGGACAAAGAAAACAGAAGATAATAAAATAATTTAAAAAGTTTGAAATGTATTGATACAAATTGTTAATTCGACAGATATTTGTTTTTATAACTAAGTTAAGGTTGATTCCTAATTTAGTTTTAAACTAAACGCTTCCATTACAGGAATATTATATTAATTTGAGCCAAATTATTCGTTAGATAATTTTATATGGTAAATAATAACTTATTTTGATTTTTCTAAAATACGTTAATTTATGGGTTTAAGGGATGGTCAAAACAATATATTTTTAATATGTATATGAGAAATTTTTCCATGATAACCCGTGGCCTATTCCTGTCTTGAGATGTCAATCCTCCAAACCGTTGGCAGGTTTGCGTCTAAAAATATATTCAAGATAATGTCAGTAAATAAATGTGCAATCAGGGGCCTTCTAGCAACAATATCTACTATGCACATTCAGGGGATCTCAAGCACCAGTGTGCTACACCAATATTTGGCAGAAAGATATATACCCTTGGCAGATGCGGACAGGGTCTATAAGCTCTCGTGATAATGTTCACCATCAGTTGTGGCCTATTACTATATTGACATGTTGGGTGACCAATTTGGCACCTGGGACGGAACATGTTTCCCTAACAGATGATGACATCATCAGGGCTATGACATTGTGAGTAAGGGAAGTGAGCCTGCTAGAACGCTCAAGTCACCGACAATATTTCAATGTCAGGATGAACCCTGGCACGTTGGTCGAATACGAACCTATACTACACCACTGTTTCCCTTTTGGTTGAACACGATCCACTATTTTGATTGGTTTGGTTCCCCTTTTAATGAAAAAAGCATCCCCTTTTGCTTGTATATGTTCCCCTTTTGGTCATACACGCACCCCTATTGCACAGTTCTCTTCCCCTTTGGTAGTACACCCACCCCCTACTAAGCAATCATTTACCCTTTTTTGTTGAAACGTACCACTTAGCATTCTTGGCCTACTCCTGCCTCAAAATGTTGGATCACCAATCGAGTGGCTGTTATGCGTCATCATCCGCGCACTCCACCACCGGGGTGGTTGAGGGTGGGAAATTCCAGCGAATTCTCTCACAATTCTACTTTGTGTGAGCGTGACGACTTAGACGAGTGCCTTAGGACACATAGAAAAGGTTCCGAAATCTTTGCATTTGGTTCACGCTATTCATTAATTATTATCATAACTTAAAATAAGAATTTGATATTAAATATAAATAATAATATATAAATCATTATTATAATTCATAATAAGATTTAATATTAAATATATTATCAATATATATATATAATTTATAATGATACATATATATTAAAATAATTATTATATATATTGATATAAATACCTATAGGTATTGAAAATTTAGAGTTTATATCCAGTGTACCGAAGTGTTTGCACTTGTGAAGAAGCTAAGTTTAAATGTGCGGTCATGCATTTTTGGCGAGTCAAACATTTTACCATCTTTGTCTGTATGTCTATAATTATTAAGTTGACTATATTACTAAAAATATCTTCAGCCATCTTCCTAGCAAAATATGGCCAGACTGAACGGATGGTCCAATCATTCCGGGCAGGAAAAGGATGTGGTTCGTGTCCAGGTAGAAAAATAAGCCAAAATGTTATTTAGCTTAGCGACCTTTTCCAAGTCTACGAGGCCAAGTTAACCATTTTTGGGGTCCATTCTTTTCTTTTAGCATCGCATCTTACTACCAATTCGGGCTATACGCTTGAGTTTATCTTCTTGAAGTGAGAGGCGAGCATTTATTGTTCCCATTTTCTACAAGAATCTATTTTTGTTGATATTTGCGCTTCCTCTTAACAACATGGAAACAGGAAAAGAAGGGTGACAATCTTTCTTGGGACAGACGGGAATAGATGAGTCCATTTTGGGACCAAAAAAGATGTGATCTGCGAAGACAGGAATAGAACGTTGAGGAAGTCAGAATCTATTTTAGGAAATATGACTCTGTCACTAGCCTCATGTAGGGAAGTTCTATATGCGTCACGTGGTAAACGTTTGAGGTGGAGAGGGGAAATTGCCTGTACCGTTGAAAATCGAAGGGATAAAAATAAGTTTATTGGCCTGATCTCCACTTAGCTGTCAATTTCCAAAGGCAGAGGATCTCTGACACACTCCCAGGTCTCAACAACTGTAAAGGTGTAATCAAAGCAAAAAAGTCAACGTCCTCCCAGGGATTCGAAAAAATAGAGCACACTCCCTATAATATCCACACCAACATCCTCCGAGGGATTTGAACCATCGGGGCACATTCGAAATTTAAAAAATACCAAGCACCGGATATGAGTTTATTTTTTGGAGGGGTGCGTAATCAACACCCATTATAAAGGGGACAGGGCAGTACAAATCTGGGTCAATGACTTCTGTCAAACACCCAACATGGACTTTTAATGTAGGTGTTCATGGTTGCTCAACTTACAACTCTCCTTAACTAACAAAGGTTGAAATATGTACTGTTTATTAATGCCTCCAGTACTACTCTAATGATTCAGAGCTTTACAAAAAGAGAGATGATATTTTATATATTAATTCTAACCATCTCTGTTCCGTTTGCCATATGTAAGATATAATAATAGCTATGTTGACGTGCGCAGCCCCCATCCTTTATTGAATTATGTAGATAAAAAGTCGTTGTTTCATGGTCGAACTTTGAATGTATAGTCTAATGTATCCGCAAAGGGAATTGGAACGAAGGGGGAGGCGGGTTGTTTGATAACGTCTTCTACTCCCAATAAGAACACGACACACCATCGTCCACGTCTATCGTGTCTTCCACATACACCCGGTAACAGTGGTAGTTTAGAGCAATCAGAAGCACTTACAGTGTGATGTGGAGCTACCGGTCATTTAGGCCATAGAGCTCGGTGAGCTTCGTCCTCTGTATCCCAGGAGTCTCTGGCGCTGGTTAATTATGTTCTCGTTTTAACGCAAGCACTAGAAATAGGAGTCCATAGGTAGGGACTCAATCGGTCCACTTCTCCCCTTACAATGACCACACCCTTACCAGATACATCGGGACAAGAGCTGCAAAACCCTTTATCACACGTCAGCATGCTTAGCGAGCAGAAATCTTAGTTGTATGAGAAACATGAGAGTGAAGAAAATGGCGTGTATTAGGAATATAATTTAAATAGTGAAATAAATCATAAAGATACGTGAAGAATATAGGTTATTTTTTATTGGTAGGTGTGTAGACATCAGGGGATAAGTACTAGGCCTATATAACTTTTAGAAACATACTAATGATTTATCATAGTATAATAAAACATAATTTTATGAAATAATTCAAATACGATTACACTGTTTATTCATCTTATTATTACATTGTTTTCAACCCCATTACTAGCGTATTTAATTTCAGTTACAACAAATAAATAAAAAATAAATACTAATGTATTAACCTAACATTTTGCTAATATTAAGGGCACAATTTATGGGAATTATCTGCCAAGGGGTATGCAAGAGAAAGTAGGTTGGGAACTGCTGCCATAGAGAGTAGAAATTTGGTATGGGGACTATTTAGTATGCTTTATTTATGAGAAAAATCCTAAACTTGAAGAGCTCAATTTGGAGGATCCAAAATGATGAGTGAAACCTACACATTGCGTCTTAGAGAGCTGATATTTGGTATGAACATTATGGAGCATATTATTTTTTATGAAAAATATGGTAGATTGAAAAATACAAAATGGCATATAGAAAATATACATTTATACAATCCATGTGGGGTATGTGTTCTTCTAGGACTCTTTCCCCCGTGTGATGAATCATGAACTTTAAAAAATTCATAATGGTAAATCCAAATTGGTGGACGACACGTACAAATTGAGTCTTAGAGAACGCGAATTTGGTAAAGTATATTGGAGCATGATATTTTTATGATAACATTCTGAAACTTCAAAAATACTAGAAGGTAAATCCAAAAAGAAGGGTGAAAGGTCCAAATCGAAACGTGGATAGCTGAAATTTGGTATGGGTGCTATCGAGCATGCAATATTTATGAAAAATAAATGGTACGGCACACCGAACAGACCTTCTCTATCTTTATATAAACTCGTAAGATTTCTGAACAGAATAATGTACATTGTATCATCACCACTCCACGTAAGAACACGCATAAAATAATATACAATGATATATAATCAATGAGAAAAGAGGCGCATCTTTCCACCTAAGAGCATTTCAAACAGTTTAATGTCTTCCACAAGGGTCAACACTTCGTATTAAAATTTCGATTTCTGGTTCAAATTTTAAAATTTTATAAGGTGTTGCTGAACTTCAAGTCATCGCATTGATATTTAATTATTCATTTATACATTTTGACCAATAAAAAATTTAAATATTGACTATTGAGTCTAAAATGGAGATAGATCATTGCTATGCAAACATTTTTCCTAATAGCTTTAAGGAAAAATAACATATTTTTTTAAGATACTTACTTATATTTAATTACTCTACGGCATTGGAGAATTATTGCATTAAGACTTAAGTAGTCTATCTTTACAACTAAAGCTCACAAAATTGTATTAATATATTTGCAAATATCT